>VZTL01075075.1:0-119291 GCA_013400535.1 Scopus umbretta
GAATAAAAAGAGGAATATAGAGAATGAGCAAATCTTATGTCCCTTCAGAACCTGGGGATCCTGCTTTCTTGCAGCATCAGACAGTCCCTGGTTGTGTTTTCCCATGGCATGCTGTGCTGATCCCATCCGTGGAGACTTTCCTCCTCCCTTACATCCAATGGTACATTTTATTGTTTGTAACAAACAAAGACATATACCTTTTCCTGACAGGTGCCTTTCGTAATACCCACCAGTGTAGAGCACAGGCTGGCATGGGATGTTCCAGCACATTCCCTTACAGCAGCTACTTATGCTAATTAAAATATAGGCTTCTCAAACCCTAAGTACAAAGCCCAATAGGGCAGATATGGCTTGCCCAAGAACACTCGCTCCTTGAGTACAGTGTCTTCCACAAGGTTGCTAATGTAGTATCACAATATCTACTAGAACAGTACTAAACAGAAAGCAAAAACCCCCTAGCTTTTAATGTAATTAAATATTATTTTCACATATAATATGTCATTAAAAAATTCTTTTAGCTCAGTAACTATGTCACACAGGTTCTTCCACGAGATAGTTGAGAAGCATCTTAATGTCTCAGGGCTTAAGCCTGCAAAATGACAAGGGATTGGTCAGAGCTCATGGAAGGATGTGGTGGTTCTGCATCACTCAAGTTTTTTGGTAGATTGGATAACTTCATAAACTAAATCATAGTCTAACTAAACTTCCTATGACCTCTCTGATCATTCATCAATCCATGCTAATCTTCAACAATAAGATATTTGTGGAATTTACCCAAAGAAATATTCCATCAAATACCAGGTTAGTAACCTGGACAAGTCCTTCTGGCCCTGGAAGAGATCAGTCTATGTGTGTTTTTCATGTCCTGCAAGAGTGGAGCTCACCAAGCAGCACACCCACTTAAAAAACTGAAGCAAACAGCAATGAGAGGTGAGCTTGTGTTTTGCCCTGTGAAGACCCAGAGTTGCTATCAGAAGATACTTTTACAGAGTAAAGAAGAGTTAGAGCCTTAAACAGGATCCCAGCAAGTGTGCCAAGGTAGAGCTGGGTGAGGGTCCATGTCTGACACGCACAATACAACCCATGTAGTTGCATGGAAGTATATATTTATTAGCTTTATTATGTCATCAACTTGCAGAAGGTGCTTTGTGAACAGGTCTTGGAGCACAAGCCTGTTCCATTTTCAATGCCACTAGGACAGTCCTATCTTCAGCAATTTCTTCTGGTGTTATGTTAATCAGAGCATGACACTGATTGCCTCATCGCCTCTAGTTAGGTACTAAAAGAACAGAAAGATTTTTTTTTCCTTTAACAAAGGATGAGAGACAATCCAGCAATTACAGCTTTTGTTCTCCAAAAGGCCAAATGTTATTTGAATAATTTTGGGTGATAATGTGTCTTTAATTAAACTTGCATCTCTTCAGGTTGACAGGCTTCTTTTGAGATGTTAATGACACTCTTGAATCCAGCGTGCTAATGGTGGTGCTGCATTCAGCCCCTAAACCAGCATGTGTCCCCATCCTTGCAGTTACCACTGCACTTTTCATAGCTAAGCATCAGCTTCAGATTGAACAGTGGTACTTTATAGCAGAATATCCACAAAGCTGACAGTGTCTGTCAGCAGCCTCATACAAAAGACAAGCTCAGAGCCCAAATCAAATAGTAGCAACAGGTGTGATGTTCTAGCATGCCAAAAGATGCCCATGAGATATATGTATGCAAGGGAAAAGGGAGAAAGAAAGTAGGAAAGACCATTTGGAAGCCCATCGGTGTTTTGGTTTTGCTAAAAGAGATACCCAATTTTTCCATGCTTAATGCTATTTTAGGATACTGTGGTGAAGGGGGAATCTATCAGATTAGACAAGAATTGATGGGCCTTGAGGAAACTCCTTTTCAAAACAAGATTGGAAAAAAAAATTAAAGAAATAAAAAATAATCAACTTTTATTTTCCCTATGCTTCCCTGTTTCCACCATATCAAGTACAGCAATTCAGACTTTTAAAAAGTGTTTCCTCAGGCTAGATTTCCTGTGTCAACCCCACTGTGGCTTTGCCCTAAAGGTAGTCTTTCTTTAAGGGAAGACTACCATCCTTAGCCACAAGGTATTTGTCACAGGGAAAAGCTTTTGTCCAGGACTACATTTAGCTTTTTGGAGCCCTTAATTCTCTTATTTAGATAGGATAATACACCTCTGGGAACACCACAGGGTTTGGAAACCCTACTACATGCAGGATGGCGTGAAAATAAATACCCTGAATTTGATGATGTTAGCTTTTACTCTTCCATCCCTAGAATGCCTACTGAAGTAATCATCAGCATCAGCCACTTGCTGGGGATGGGAGACGTTCCGTTGTTCTCAGGTGCAGCCCAAGTTCCTTCCCATGGTGCTTCTGAATCTCAAATGCCTGTTGGTAATTTCTGAATGCCAGAGGGTTGGACTGAAAGGAAGAAAGAATTAGGTGAAAATCATGTTCTCCTGACCAACCTGAAGTGAAGTCAATACAGCAACAGTTTACTGCTATTTCAGACCTGCCAGATTAACTTCTCTATTGCTTCTACTGGTAATTGCCCAAATTTCCTGACAAACCAGCACTGTGGAAGACGCCAGCACTGTACAGACATGCCAGACTTGCTGGGGACCTACATCAGTCTAGTAGCCTGGGGCAGTGATTCTTGCTGCCCCATGAGCTGCTGCAGAAGCTTTCCCCCAACTTCTAAAGGTGGGGAAAATGCAATGCCTAGGTCTAGCAGCTGCTAGGAAAGTGCCCACTCTTTCTCCTAGTATTGGGTGTAGGCAGCAAGCCTTTGGTAGCAGGGTGGCTGCCCCATGCTGGACACAGACAATTCCAGATGGCTCCATTAGACCCACTGCAGGGCACAGCCTACCCTATCAGCGAGGCTGGTGGCACCTCTGGGAAAACATATTTAAGAAAGGGCAAAACACCACATTGCAGAGTAAGGAGTGAAGAAAAAAATTGTGAGAAACATCCCTGTGAACACACAAGGTGAGAGAAGAAGCAGGGGGAGGAGGTGCTCCAGATACCAGAGCAGATTCCTCTGCAGCCCTTGGAGAGGACCCACACTGGAGCAGGGGAAAAGTGTGAGGAGGAAGGAGAAGCAAAGAGGAGCTCTAATGGACTGACCACAAACACCCATCCCCATCCCCTTGTGCTGCTCAGGCAGGGGAGGAGGTAGAGAAGTTGGGAGTGCAGGAGTGGTTGAGCCTGAGAAAAAGGTAGACAATGGAGGGAAGTGTTTTATTTTTTGTCTGTCTTTCTCACCATCCTTCTCTATTTTATTTGGCAATTCCCCAAGTCTGTTTTGCCCATGATGGCAATTGGTAAGTGATTTCCCTATCTTTATCCCAACCCATAAGCATCTTCATCATATTTTCTTCCCCTGTCCAGTTGAGGAGGGGGACTGAGAGCAGCTAGGTGGGTGTCTGGCAGATGGCCAATGTCAACCCACCTCACTCCTTTACCAGGATCCTTTTATTGGATTCTTTATATATACCAGGCATACAGTGCCAATAAAGGAAAAAAAGATCATTTAAAAATGACTTAAAATGCAAGGCTTCCCTATTGCCTCCATACAGACCCCACCATAATTTGGATAAAGCACACAGAAGGAGTACAGTGAGCTAGGACAACAGATTATCACAGCAGGCAGTTTGGGATTTGCAAAGGCAAATCGCAGCCCACATGGAAGTGCTTCACTCAGACAGTTTTTTGAAGGTTGATGGATCCTTCACCACTTGCCACCCCTTTCCCTTTGCTTCATGCAGATGGCTCATTTTGATCTTTGCTAGAAGTCTTCCGCAGTGTTAGGTAAAGTCCCACCTGCCAGCGATCTCTGCTCACAACCAACGTTGTGCTGCAGGGTGGAGCACAGTCTTTAGTTTGACTGAACTTGTTAAACATCTGCTGGGAGGCTTGAAAGCAGAAATGTTCTGTTCTCTGAGGCCTGTAAATGGGAACAAAACCTGCAAGACAGCTGTTCCCTTAAAAGGGAAAGAACAAAAGAGTGCTAAAAAGAAGGTCTTATTTTCTTCCTAGTAAATACTGCATGAAGGGATGTTTTCTTTAATGTAACTTTTAGCTCCAGTGTGCAGTGATGCTTTTATTCAGCTAGCAGCTTTTAAAGTTTTTGGTTATGCTTTATAAATGGCAGTGATGCACTTGCCATGGTGGTGGGAGACTGGCATTAACTTTGGTATGGAGAAAAGAAAATGTTTTACCTGGGAGAGGCGCTCCAGAATTGCACAGTGCTACTATTTAAGCAGGGTGACCATCACATCATTGCTGAGGCAATCACAGGGGCTGTTAAAAAGCAAACAAAAAAGTGTGGCTGTTGCTTCTTGATGTGAAACACCAATATCTTTCTATTTAAGGCTTTGCATGGGTCTGTTACTGAGCAGCCAGGATGCAAGAGTTCACTGAAGTCCAATGCCTTAGCAAAACCATAGACTTGCAGCAGGCTGAACAGAAAAACTCATATTAAAAATTGTCTGGATTTTGTGTACTGCCTCAGGTCTTTCATGAGGAAGTGAGCTGTAGGGGTAAACTGAAAACAAGGGGGACCATTAAAACAGTCTTCCCACTTTGGGTAAACCATGGCTCATTTATCATCTTGATGCCTCTGATTTTATCAGGGTTTTTTGATAGATGTTCAGCAATATTTCAGTACTTTCTCAGATGGACCTATTCATCTCAAGATAATGTCTAACACCTTAATTCTCAATTAATTTCATCTAGTTTTCCAGAGAGCAATAACATATAATCCTGGGCTGAGAAATAAAGCTTTAATTAAATAATCTGCTGATGTCATGGAGTGTCATGAATTGTGGAAAACTACAATTAAATTATAACCATTGGCTCTCAATGCAATCCGGAATTGATGGCTGTTTCCATATGTAATTATTGTATCTATTGTTATTTAGAAACCTTGGGCCAGGCCCATGGTGGTTATAAATTGGTGTTTCCTTGCGGACTTCAAAGGACTGCAGCAGTTTAAACTGGCTGAAGATCTGGCTGGTCAGACTTTGGTGACTTATTCTGGGAACAGTGATGAAGTATCAACCCCTTAAAAAGGACAGCCAAGCAGTATTGGTTACAGAAAAAATCACCTTTGTCCAGCTTGATATTGTATTCCCCATACCTTGTGCATATTTGGGCCTGCTTGTGTCTCTGCTCCCGGTACTCAAGCCTCCCTTTCAGTGGTAATGTTGAGCCCATGTCTAAAGATTTTGGAAAAGGTGAACACAAATCATGACTGGTCTATTCATTCCCATCCAAAGCTACAATCCCTATGCAACCTCAATTTTATTTTTTTCCAGGTCCTCCTGTTTCACTTCAGTGTGTGAAGGTTATACAAACAGCCATACTGAGTTGTTATTCATTTCATATTCAACACCAATAAATGAGGAAAAAATCACAACTTTTTAGCATGATTTGAGAGACAGTGAGCATTTACCACTCTTACCAGAGCTCAGTAGAAACAAAAAATGTTCAGGACTTTTGAAAATCTGATCTTTTTCTCCTTGATAATCTGTTTGTGCAAAGGCATTAAGCAGCTGATCAGATCGTGTTTTAAGTAAGCCAGACTCATGGCCAAAACCTGTATACTTTAGAGGAACAGTACCCTGCTTTAGAACCAACACAGGAACAAATTTTCCAGGAAAAAGCAAAATGAACTTTTTGCAGCCTCAAGTAAATAAGCTGAATTTTTACAAAATCACCAAATCCTTCTTTCCCCTATTTCTCTTTCACAAATTCTGGAGTCTTTTTCCTACCTATCCCTTCTGACTGGCCACAGGCTGTAATTTCTCCCCATGGATTGCCCAGCAGAACTGTGCTGTTGGCCATGCTCTGCCAGGCCACCAGTGCAATGCACCTGGCTGTTTCTCAAACAGCTATACAAGATTTGGGGAAAAGAGGCAGCAACCAAAGAGAGCAAAAAGGATGAGAAGATTCCCGTCTCTTCTGTTCTCCTTCAGCATATAATGTCCCCACACCAGAGCATCCTATTACACTGAGTCATGGAAAAGTGGCTAATTTTCCCTGGTGTAATATTCTCTCATTCAAAAATACCCTTTAGGCAAAGCTGAACATTCATGTAGTATAGAATTTAATTTTATTACTGGGTTGGTTTAAACTCTTTTTTTGTTGTTGTTTGGGAATGTTTAGTCTTTGCCTTTCTTTTTGAAATGACTTTGTCATTTCTAAATATGTTGAATCTTATATTAGGATGAGGGGATAGAGAAGACAAGGTGAAGTGAAACATTCTCCCTTACCTACCTCCCACCCAGCCTTTTCCTCAAATATTTGTTTCATCAAAATTTTCATGTGGTGGTTTGTTCTGCTTCAGAATGAAAGCAAACTTCAAACTGGTGAAATTTCCTGTAAAATGAAAATTCTGGTTGCCACCTTGCACTAATATTTACCTGTTTCAAATGCTAAATAAAACCTTTGAAATTGCCAGGGGCACTAAACTGTAGAAAAGAGGTTGTGGTTAAAGCAGGCTCTTGTCCCTTGCTAGTTCTCTCACTTAATGAATCCAGCCTTCCAAATAAGAGAGAAGGAAGCAATCAGCATCATGCAGTGTTATTGGCATTTAATTGATGAGGTATGAAGGAATGATGCATCTGTCTCCATGCAGATTTCTGAGTTTTGTGTAGTGCTGGCAGAGGGAAGGGACATTTCTGAGGCAATGTATGCTGGACACAACTGATGTTTCTATTAAATATCTTTTCTCCTGATGACACAAATTGTAAATGTTATGAAACACCTCCCCAGGTGATTTTGGTGAAAGAAGTTTGTTCATACAAACAACACATATCAGAAAAGTAATAAATGAAGGGCACAGTGTCATTAAACAGCACTTTCATATTAATATTATGAGGAATTTGTAACAGGATCTAAACAAAACCATTAGTCACTGATGGAACCATTAGTAGAAATAACATCACTTGAAGTCCTTTTAGCATTTTTCAGTACACAGATATAAAGAGACTTCAAAATGAGATTTTAAAGTCCATTTCCAGTAAAATAAACTCTCCTACAACTGGCTAATACCTTCAATGGCAGACTTTTTCATTTTCCAAACTTGGAACTGCAGCTGACACTTGCTAAAGCAACACTGAGCTCAGCAAAGGCAGGGAGCTGGTAAACATCGATGTACTGCAGACATAGATTCTTCTCACTGAATTTCAGCTTCACCAACTTCTCTTTGGCTTCAGTTTGATTGATTAAGCCAACTTCAAATCACAGAATAAAATTAACTCCATTCATACCTGGCTTTGTACTATGCTCAGATTTTTTTAAAATTACATTGTTTAGATTAAAGGCATGAGCTGGCTAAGAGAGGACTGTTTCTTCAGTCCTGAAGAGCATGGTTTACCTTATATCCTTTCACATTTTTAAATCAGTTACAATTTAAAGTAGATAAAAGCAACCAAGCACCTGGTCATTGAACAGATTTGTAGCTGTTTCTGCCAAGGACTTGTATTTCCTTCATAGCTCAACAGGGTTGGTCAGAAAAAAAAGACAACATAACAGTGGCTCAACTGCAAATCCTCACTTACCACTTATTCTGTTTATTCTATGACTCAGAGAGATAAGAAAAATAAGATAATTACCAGAGACCATAATGCTGTCAGCACACTGGAACATTTTGCGTTATACCACAACATAATCAGAACTGCACCCAAAGAGTCTCTCACCTACTCTAACACCAAGGAAAAAACTTCTGAACCCATCTCAGAAAGTATCCCTCGATCCTGACAGAGGAATCAGAGCATGGAAATTATGCCTCAGGAAGAAAAAGACTGGAAAAGGGGTAAAACAGAACAAAAGAGAGCTTTATCAGACTCAGGCTTTCCTCACAATTTCCTCCATGAAATTGAAAGATAAAAGGAAACACACTGGTTTGAATTAAATGTTTTAACAAACACAGTTTTTAAAACTGATTTCTTCATCTCTCTTTTTTGGGTGAACCATTGCAAAGACAGACACTGTAAAACCTGAATACCTCTAAAACATGTAAGTTATGACCATGCATAAGCCTGATTAGCAGGGAGGATGGTCATACTGCAGCCTGTGGATGTAAGCTGACTTGCGCAACACTGGGAAGCAGTGTGAGCTGGTGTGTTGGGAGCCATGCACTGCCACCGTCACCAACTCCCAGGTGTTTACCGGGGCCCACTGACCCTCACCGGGGCTTTGGGTCTCTGCCTGCTGCTGGGGCAGGCTCTGGTACCGCTCCCCTTAATGCAATGACCGCAACCAATGTGATGTACCACAGAGAGTTTTAATGGCTTGAGATGATGCCATGACATTTTATTCTATTCTGGCAACAGATGATGCGCAAGCCTTTGCTTTGGATCCGTCAGTCTTCATTGTATTTATGAGCTTTGCATAACTCATACTCCTTTTAGAGTGGGAAATTATTGTCTTTCATGCTCTCGCTCTAACTCACATCTGCATTTACATAACCTTAATGAAACTAATATTAGAGTTGCTAAGGACTGAATATGTCAGTGAGTGAATATTTGGATGTAAGTTTCCACCAAGCTGATTGCAGTGGTCTGTCATTAGATCACACTTTTACCATCCAAAATGAAGGAACCCTTCAAGCAGCAATAGACGAGTTAAGAGGAAAAAAAGATCATCAAGCAGCACAAATCACAATTTGGCACTGCAGTAGCTATGACATTGCCTATAATGCATGGAGTTAACCTGTCATTTATTATGCTCGATAGTCAGCTTGCCCGTAGTTTGCAATGTGACAGTTTAGAGTGTGCATATAATAATCACAGGTCATGTATCATATGCACATAAGTAAGAGTGATATGGTTTGCACCAGGGACAGCTGGAATCTGCATAGTCATTTAGCTCTGAGGCTTGAGCAGGGCTGAGCTGTGATCTCATGATTTCAGGCACTGCTGTAGGTCCAGAAAATCTTTGAAGTTCCAGTGGTGTGGACTCCACAGCTTTCCCATGGTGAGCGTGAGGAGGCGGTATGCTCCAGGGACCTTCGCCTCTGGGGTCCTGCTGGATCTGGCCCTTGTTCAAGCCCATCTCTGAACTAAGCTGGCACCTTATTGCAACTTCAACAATTTCAATGGTGAATAGCCTTTCTTCTCTTTAATTTGTCTGTCAGTTTTAGTGGGGGGCGGTAAAACAGAAGGATGTGCTGAGGGCAGTGAGGCTAAGACTAACACAGTTCACAATGCAGGGTCAGTAGAGATGACTAGACTGGGTTTGGTGAGCTAAGCGCTCATTTTGCTAAACCAAGCCTCTCAGCACAGCAGGTCCAGGAAGTGATTCTTCATCTCTCTTCCCTGCAGTGAGACCACACCTGGAGCACTGGGTCCTGTTTAGGGCTCCCCAGAGTGAGAAAGATGTTGTGACACTGGAGCGAGTCCAGTGGAGGGCACCAGGATAGGCAGAGGCTGCAGCACATGAAGGATAATGGGAGGTGGGGAAGCTTCTAGCCATTGTAAGAGCTGGCAATGATGGGAGCTTACTGTTTTCTTCAGTTACCTACTTGGAGGAGATACAGTTGGAGGGAGCTAGACTCTTCCCAGGGGTGACATGACAGGACAAGGAGTGACTTACACAAGCTGCAACATGTGAAATTTGTGAAATAGTAGCAAATGTATGTCTAACCACAGGTCCCAAATCTAGGTATAAAAAGGAAATAAGGAATGAGCATGTACTCCATTTATTGTCCTACCTGGAAAACAGAGTATAGTGATGAAAACATGGGATATAGTGCACTGCTGTGGTATAAATGTCAACTATCTGTCTTTTTTTCCTCTCATGACAATGCTTTGGAAACCATGCCAATGTATTAGCAATTGAAATAGCATTAACATTGCAAAAACAGGGTTTATTGAAAACCACTCACAGGCATCCCAGCTGTACTGTGTCAGCCAAATGTGTAACTTAGTAAAGTAAAACACACTCTGGGCAATGAGGACTGACATGTCAAGCAAGACAGTCTCTCTGCCTAAGGAGACATTGGTCTGAGGGTGGGTGTCTATCCTTTACTTCCACAGCAACATGTAGGAGTGGAGGAGACACACGGGTGAGATGTGCAGGACTAAGAAACTGTAGGAGGGCACAGGAGAGCTATCAAGACCATCCAGACGGCAGAAGGCTACTTGGGAACTGGTGTTTAGATAAAACCTGTGCTGCAGGCTATACCTTTAGCCCAGTAAATCAGGACTGCAAGCATACAAGCCCAGTTCAGAGTACGTGTCTGTGATAGAGAGATGTTGATCTACACCAGGACTGTGTCTGAGCTTGCACTCATCTTGAGGGGGTGGGTAGATCTGCCCTTAGAAGACTACTGGAAATGGGGAGACTTTGATTTCTTTCCCTGAATGCTGTGTGGGGTGTATGGATCACTTGGCAGAAGTAGGTTGGTTACAAGCCCCATATGCAGCTTCTTTAATGATTCCTGATGTGCAAGTAGAAGAGGAATCATCTTCCCTCCACACAACTCTTCTGTTTGGCAAGCCTGATTGTTGGGAAAGGTACCAACAGCATTAGTTTTTTCCTAGTCTTTCATGCTTAATTATTAAAATATCTTGAGCCGCGCTGAATAATTAACTCAGACTTTGTTTATGTCATGTGGGAGGGCAGTTGTTGCCTTGGAACAGCTGTGGGTAACTTCCAAAACACAGGGTCTGAGCGAGGAGAACTTTTCTGAGCTTGGTCAGTGGCATGGAGCAGCCAGAGGCTGCTGATGTTTCTGCCCACGCTCTTGTTTGCATCTGTTTGAAGCAGGACTACCGTGCTGAAGAAAAAGTTCCTGGCAATGACAAAGACTTCCTCTCATCCCAACAAAAAATAACCTCAAGTGACCCTTCACAGTCAAGGTAGAGAGGAGTTTTATAAAACCTAGAAGTACTTCTTTGTTGTCACTGCTTTCAAAACCATTTCAATTTTTGAAGGAAGCTTGCTGTCAACACCAGTATATATTTGACTCTATGGAGAGAGAAGTGGTTCAGATGTGCCTTCCCCCTGTGCTGATGAACACCCAGCATTGCTACCCCAATTACAGAAAAGCAGACCTTGCAGGAGGTGGAAAAATCAAGTGAGTTTTACCAAGTCAGAGGCCAGGCAGTGTGGGCTTCCTCAGAAATCAGCCAATGGTGCTGGAAAAATTCTCTTGACAAGGCATTGCTCTCTCCCACCTCCCGGAAAATACCCCCTTCAACCTGCACTTTGCCTGCCCCTTCCTCTTGCCTCTGTTGGTCTTCCAGCCGACACTTGCTGCTGCAATACTCCTTGGACCACCTGCTGTGTTCACTGTCACATGTTAGTTCCTTTGAATGGCTTCTGCTGACTCCACAGCCCTACAGTGACAGAAGCAGTGACAAGTGTCCTGTGATCCTTGCCTGTGGCAGGATAAATCCCCTGGGAAATGGATGATCTCTAGGAAACAGTTGGGGAAAAAACGTCTCTCATATTTTGGGAGGGTAAGCAGGTTTCTTCTAGCAGTGGGAGATCATTTACAAGTAAGGGTGGGAAAATTCATCATCTTGGGAGGGGGCAGGAAGAGCTCAGTGTCTCTCCCAGCAATGCCCGGGCTGACCTGGACAGACTGGTCTGGAGCATCCCTGACATCTCATTTTCTGCTGTGAAGCAGCAAGCAGGAGCAGAAGACACCTCTGACAGACACCTCTAGAAACACGGGTGGGAAGAAAACCCAAGGGTTCTCTGTGGTTCTGGCAGTAAGAGCCCCTTTAGAGAGAGCTGTAAATGTGTATCAGATCAGAGTCAACCACACTGATTTGGGGGGCCAGCTGTGAAAGAGCCTCTGTGTGCTCCTCTGCCCCTCTGAACACTGTCTGTACCTGTTTCCTCGCATACAAAACCAGCACGTGGATTCAAGTGGCCATCACTACGAAGACTTTTTGGGGAGCTGCTCAAACTGAGGCATGGACAGGAGCAAAGAAATGCATCTGCAGCAGCACAACAGATTGCTGATTCCTCACAGCTGTCCTCTTCAGTTTGCTCTCCACCATCTTTTGGAGGAAATCTTTGCCAAGGAGGGAAACTATGAAGTTTCTACGGCACCTCTGTTTGCCACAGGATATCTGTGAGTTGTCCTCCAGCTTGGCAGGATAGGGTACCTGGCAACAATCGAAGAAAAACATTAAATACGATGTGATCCTGGGGTGAATATAATAAAGTTCAGGATCAGCCAATTTAAAGGATGACACCAAAAGCCCTCATACAAGGTGGCAAGGTATTTGCTGAACAATAGCACTGCTGAGGAACACCTCAGAAAATCATAAATATCTGCCTGGTGCAACAGCCGTGGGCAACGCACATACCCTGAGTGAGCATCATTATCACATGTTGCACCATGAGGGAGTTATTTCCTCCCATTCAGTGCTGATGAGATTGCACTTAATTGCCTTCTGGCTCAGGCCCTGAGCAGAGGATTCAGGAACAGGATACTCCAATGCTGAGAGGCTTGAGAAATCAATCATCTAAGGATCTTTCCTCTCAGCTTTAACACCTACAAGGCCAGATACTCATTTAGGCGACACTTTCATTGATTTGGCTGGGGTGTTTTGCTTGGAAGAGGTTTTTAGCATGCAAAAGAGACAGCCTGCTGGAGCTAGGGGACTTCATGAAGCTAGGTGCTTCGTGAGGACTTTACAATGAAGAGAGAAAGAGCTCCCAGGACTTTTTTTTAGTCAGAAATGAGAAAATTATGATACTTTTCTCCATCAAGGAAAATGTTGTCAGCAACTTCTGGTCTGAAATCTGACTTCAAAGCCATGGGTCTTGATAAAAGCTCCCTTCCTACCTGCCAGTCTGCAGTACCATTAGTTTTGCACTTAATAGCTGATAGACGCATCAGTCAAGATTAGTCAAGCTGTCATGCAGATTGCAAATTCTTCCCATTGGAGGAGATTTTTTAGCCCACTTTGCTTTTGGGAAACAGTCCAGGCTTGAGTTTTTATTTTTGGAAAGAGAGTTTGTCATGGTTTAACCCCAGCTGCCAATGAAGCACCACACAGCCGCTCGCTCCCTCCCCCTGGTGGGATGTGGGAGAGACTCAGGAGAGACAGAAATGAGAATGAGAAAACTCCTGGGTTGAGATAAAGACAGTTTAATAGGTAAGGCAAAAGCTGCGCACACAAGCAAAGCAAAACAAGGAATTCATTCACTCCTTCCCATCAGCAGGCAGGTGTTCAGCCATTCCCAGGAAAGCAGGGCTCCATCACACGTAGCGGTTACTTGGGAAGACAAACGCCATCACTCCAAACGTCCCCCATGTCCTTCTTATTCCTCCCAGCTTTATTTGCTGAGCGTGACATCATATGGTATGGAGTATCCCTTGGGTCAGTTGGGGTCAGCTGCCCCAGCTGTGTCCAGTCCCAATTTCTTGCGCACCCCCAGCCTACTTGGTGGTGGGGTGGTGTGAGAAGCAGAAAACACCTTGACTCTGTGTAAGCACTGCTCAGCAATGATGAAAACATCCCTGTGTTATCAACACTGTTTCCAGCACAAATACAAAATATAGCCTCACGATAGCTACTATGAAGAAAATTAACCCTACCCCAGCCAGAACCAGCACAGAATTTCACTGAAAAGTTTGAAGGAGAGTCTCTGTGTTATTTAGGAGCTGGGTAAGCATTCCTTGATCCTTGAAAAAATATCTCCTGCAGGAGTTTCCTGCAGGCTAGTGAAACCAGTACTCAGGAGACTTCTCACTAAGAGCTAAATACTTTTCTGTTGGTGGGGAGCGAGTGGAAGTATATTTACAGGAGGAAGCAAATGCTGTGTACTGTGCCTCTGTACGCAGCGTTTCTGCACACAGCAGATGCCTGACCTCGCACAGCCAGTTAGTAACCACAGATGTGCTGAAATCTGTGAGCCCTCACCAGTTGTGCCTTTCCACATTGGAAGGGGCTTACCAGGGTGAGGGGACAAAATACATTTTTGACCAAGTGTTGAAGTTCAGGACTGGTAAGCACAAGAAGAAAAGTAGCCCCTGAAAAGACTTTATTTTTTATTGAAAACTAAGGAAAATGAAATGTATGAAAATACTAGTGGAGTCTGTACATAGAGTACAACAACATCCTGCACTAAGTTGAAGATTTCATCTTCAAGGACTCTCTGATTTTTCTCAATAAATTTGAAAGTTGCAGTCGGACCAGCCTCCACATGCTGTATTCACATCACATAGAGTAAATCGCTGAGCCACACTGCTAACACTGATCCTGAATAATATCATCAGGTCACATTTTTAATGTTATGCCATAGTCAATCAGTTCCTATACTGTGGGCCACAGGTCAGCTGACACACAGTGACATATTAAGTTCGATCCCCTCTACCTCACCTCCATCTTGCTTTTGGGGACAGACTTGAAAATAAAGAATTCTTTTGGTTGATGAGAAGTATTAACAATTGAGACCGGCCCACTGTAGGAGGCACAAGGTTACTGATATCATCTTTGAAGGTAATAAAGAGTTCAGAAGTGGTAAATGACAGAGTGCTTTTATGGAGATTTTTCACATCTGTGTTTGGGGAGCAACCAGTAACAGAAAGAGGGGAAGAATATCTGCCATGAAGCCACAGACGTATAAAAAAGAGAACTGGGCACTAGTACTACAATGTTTTTTTGTGGTCATATGAGAAAGATCAGTGCATATGACTTGCAAATGACAGACCACATGATTCTTCCACCTGTGTTTTCTTTGGTTATATTTTTAAAAGTTTCCAGTTTATTCTCAAATGGTTAAAAGTTAAAGTTCTTAATGTATCAAACAATGCATGTTGAGCCAGGTAGAGATAGGAGTTTTGTTTTTTAAACTCTATTTTTGGGGGGTCAGCTGTGCTGATTTTCCTGACCTGATTGGCACATCTCTGCTGAGGCATCTTGCAATGGCTGGTGAGCCTCTCTAGACACTTGGGAATGTTCACCTTAAGCCTTTTGTCTTCTCTGGCTTATAAAGAACAATGTACACTGACCAGCTTGAATTGGATAGACAGGAAAATGCAAAATGTTAAAATACTGTTGTTTTACTTTAAATTCACAAATATTTTGCAGTGGTTATTACCAGCTATCTCAAATGCACCCACAAAAAAATTAAGTGCAACATCAACTGGCAAAGGAGGTGGATACTACCGAAACAGAGTCTCATCCCTGCAGTGCCATATTTTGGCAAAGGAAAGCTTCTTACTTTGGACTTAGAGATGAAGCTTTTGCCAAGTAGAAACTGTTCATTTGTTTATTATAGTTCTATAGGTCAGAACAAGGGACATCCTCTCAGTGTTTTAAACTATCCACAAAATGTCACAGCAATGCTCTGCTTTGTGCATATTAATGGTAGACTAAAACTGGATTGCCACAAAAAGGAAATGGCAGGCTTGGGTTTATAGAGTAATTATTCCCAATTAGATAAAACATTCTGCCAAAACATAGCGTGCAGATTCATGGAGGGGAAAAAGGTACAAGGGATCTTTCCTTTTCCACTTTAACACTAGTCAATCCTAATGGGGAATGAAATTCTGCAGAACCCTGTAATTTCCCTAAAAGCTGCCAGATTGAAAATGCATCTCGTACTGATGTCTTTGTGTTTTCTTTGTGTACTTGGCACAGCAGGCAGACACAGAAATGACAGGGGAGATTTGTCCCTAACTCATTGCTTAATCATTTAAATAGATACACCAGCTACTGTACTTTATTCAAAGCCTGGGGTCATTTATACTGTCATGGGTATGACAATACAATATGTCGGAATTTTCCGCAGACACAAAATGCTCCATCAGGCTGTGGCTGTTGCTGCTGTAGAGGTAAGACTTTTTCACAGTCAAAAACTATTACCAGTTCTATGACCAGGAACCTTTAGGCAGGGCAAGTCACAGGCCGATCTAGCTCAACCTTCTTTTTGTCTGACTTTGTAAAGAGTTTTTAATTATTATAATTAAAAGGCTGTCAAAAACATGTTTCATAAAGACAATATTTACAGCATTTACACATCCAGTGAAGGGTATTTGAAGTGAAAGAGAAAAAAATATTCTCACATTTTAATAATAGCAACAGAAGTTCAAATCACTTCATCTGTGGAGTTGTCTTGTAAAAATGCCATCAGAGGGACTTGATTTTAACCTCTTTGAACCTTCCCAGCTTCTACTCTCCTGCTTTTCCTGAAGGTCCTGGTATTTGCAGGCAGCATTGTCTCTGCGTACTCCAGCAGCAAACACAGGTTTGTACTCTCTTCCAAATGCCTGTGTAAAAGCTACTCCCTACAGGAAGGAGCCTTTGAAAAAATGAATATTTTTAATATTGCAAAACAACTGGTGAAAGAAAATAATTCCCTTCCTCTTGCTGTGTGATTATAGTTAGCAATTTTATTATTAGCTGATGGGTCTCTGGAGGCTCTTGTGTTATATTTTGCAGCGTGTTGGGGGTGGGTATAAAGCACTCTCTTAAGCAACCAATGACATTGCTCTTGCAGGAATCTGTACAGCCAACAAACATGTCCTAAGGCCCCCAGATTGTTCTTTTTTATGTTCTATTCAATGCTTTTTATTCAAAGAGGGAAGGAGCAACTCTGCTCCATGAACCAAGCCAGAGCACACAAGCCCAAAGCCAGAGTATTTCACAGCATTCAGGGAGACACGCTTTGCTCCTCCCCTGCTTTCACAGGACTGTTTCCCACACCCGAGTTTTGGGTGCAAATGGTGCCACTGGGTGGGTGCTGCAGCAGGCTACCTTCGGGCATGGCATGGCACTTGGCGGCAGTCCTGCTCCTCCCACAATTATATGGCAGACGTGGGACTCCCGAGGAGAGAGCTGCCGGGCAAGCAAATGGGTCTGCTGAGGACTCCAACAGACAGGATTTCTCACCATTCAGTGCTAATTGGGCAGAGCTGGGATTTAATTTTGTACAGTGGACATATGGGAGTCAGGGCAGCTTCTGTCTTATTGCTGTCTGCTCTCTGGCAGCCAGACAGCTACAATTTTAATCCAAGAAAAACTGCAGCCAAATATTTGAGGTCCTTATTTTCTTTTTCAAGTTGGTCCCTACAGCTTTCAAACTGGAATGTGGGGATTTACCAAGTGTTTCTTATGTTTTTTAATGAGAGAAACTCAGGCAAGAAGGCATCCACTTCTCCTGGACCCATGTATATTTAGAACTGCAGAGCAAGCGGTGGTGGTTATAATATGCCTGTTGTCTGATAAAGTCCCTGCTTGGTCCTCAACCAAGAATAGGGACAGTAGTAAATATTGTATTGGATAAACACAGTGAAAGTGTGCAGCTAGCTGTCGGTATGATTTTGGGAAAGTAATAGGTGAAAAGCTGAATGAAGTGTTTTTTCTCCCCCTGATGAAAGAAAGGGTGTGTAGCAGGAGGAGTGGAAAGTCATGCTGTTTGCTGTTGTCACCACAGGGCATTTCTCAGAAGTAGGCACTCACTCAGGGAAAAGCAGGACTGGAATCCAGCCATGTCACCAGGCTGGGACCATTCACAGGCAGGGGACACAGACCTCCTTGTCCCACCAATTACAAGTCTCTGGTGCGATGCAGATTCTGCTGCTCATCTGGAAGAGCTATGCAGTGATCTGGTAAATTCAAGCTAAAATGTTTTTCAAGGTGGCCTCAATTTTAAGTTACCTGATATCTTCCAGAACTCCTTTCTTTATATGAGCTTAGTGAGGCCTCAAAACCCAGCTGAGTGGTGCAATCAAGGCCTGGAAATGGTGTTATCCTCATGTAAGCCAGGTCTTCTAAAATATTCTGTCAAGTCTTATATTGTTCCTTGGGAAGAAAAAGTCATCTCACTATAGGTCTTTCTGCTTTCTTGATATTTAGCCATCACTAAATTTAGATTTCTTCCATTTCAGTCCATTTAATTTGGGCATTTTTAAGCTGAAGTGATGTGACTTCTGAATTAGGAAATGACAAATTCCTGCCAGATGAAAAAAATTTTAAATTCTTCTTAAGAAAAGGTAAAATCAATTAAAAAGACTTGGCAGAAGTTTCTGCATTAATGCACATGAAATATGTATTAACACACAAAGCACTTACATTGGTAGTTTAATCATCTTCATTAAACCTATAGGTGAAATGAGTAGCATGTAATTTTCCCTTTCATTTTAGGCCATTTCAACAATATGCCACTGATGTAATACAAGATGGTATCACGCAGAGATCTTCTGGTATCTGTGGATGGTATCAACAAATAATTACAAATTACTTTTATGCAAACATATAAATGCTGCAAGCACTGTTTAAACTACCCAATGCAGTGAAGATGGGGAAGGAAAGTAAATATAAGGAAAAAAACTATTGTGAGGTAGTCTTCACATGTTCTAAAATTCCTTTTGAAAAAAATATTTTTAAGACAATATTTTACAGTTAAGAAGAAAAAAGGAAATCCAATAAAAATGGCCCCAAATGACAAGATATCAATGACTAGCCACTCTGGTAACACAAGTCAAATGAAACTAATAAATCTACCATGTAGTAATTTATTGCAAATGTGGTTTATGGTAGATTGAATGTGAACAAAGGCAAACATAGGGTAGAATAGAGTTGATGGAGAGAAAAAGAGATTTACTATCCTCTTAACCAATGAATTTAAGAAATTTCATTATCTTTAAATTGTCAGTTTTATAGCTTAGAAAAGGAAAGTGGGAGGAGATCAATAACCCTCATGTCAGCTCCTAGTGATGCACTGAATTTTATAGGTCTGGAGGCCCACACAGTTGTCCAGGTCCTTATTCAAATCTCATTTAAAAAGTAAAATTTCACAAGTCTGCAAGACTAATTTGGAAATTTTGCAATTCCTTGCAAGATTCTCAGTGGTTTCTGTTCCTAGTTAGCATGGAACAAGGACTATAATTAGAGTCTCTCTATTGGTATTAGTATTTTGCCCCCTGGCCCTCATGAGCACAGGTCACATGCCCTCCTATATGTCTTCTGTAGTTTCCAGATCTTAGTAATTGCTGAAAACCTATTACAGAGCTTGCAACTAGAGTTATATTATGTTTTTTCTTTTAAAGAAATTGGGAAAGACTTCCAAACTTTGCTGATCTTGGTAGGGGTAACGATGCTGCTGCAGGGAGCCATCCTCCTCTGCCACACAGATCTCACAGACATCTTGTACTACTGGGTACAACTACAGAGCACAAGCAAAGACCACTGCCTTCCTGGCATTAATTGCTACCAAGAAAGATGGGATCCATCTCATACAACTACATTTTTCTAAAATTTAACAGCCTAGTCTGATAGAGCCATCTGGGCTTTCTCTCTAACCAGTGAAGGAAGAGCAATGCCTCAACAGGAGATCAGATCAATCATGTTGCTGTCACTGTGGAATTGGTACCTGTTTTCCTCTGTTGATGACAGTGATACCCAGCTTCCTGGCTCAGACTGGATTCCTAGCCCTTAGACAAGCGGTATTAGAGGAGATGAGCCCATCTGGGCTTATCCATCCAGCCACAGTTCCCACATTCTCCTCCCATCTCACTTAAGGTGCAGAAGTAACCAAATTCCCATCTGACACTGTCAGGCTACACCACCCCCATGTGAACCATGCAAGAATTTACCCATGTGTTAACTTGACGTTAAACATGAGGAGTTAAGGGCTCACTGGCACTCATAGAGAATTTGTCCTCAGGAAATTACTCCATGCTCAAAAATGGACACTGCCTGCAACTCCCCACCCAGGTCACATGTGCACAAATGTATTTAAATTTTAGAGATCTAAAAAGTGTTGGCTTAGAAAGAAAAGCCAGTAAACTCAGTGCAACACAGCAGGTCACTGTGCACTGAAGTGCTAAATGCTCCTGGCAGTCATTAAACTTAAGTGGTAAGGGATCTACTGCTCTTTCCGTACTGACAGCTGTTGAAAAATTAGAAAGTTATCTGAGGCTGTTCTTTTTCACTCTCAGTGGTGTTTTTTTGTTTGTTTTTGTAAGAACTAACTAAATCTCCATTTTTTGAATTTTTCACCATTTGCAATAGCAAATATTAATGTCACACAAAAAATTCATAGTAATGTCACCATTTTACTGGCACAGCATTAACGTTTTAAAAAATACTCATCCATTTAGACGTTAGGCACAGGCTCCACAAATACACGGATCTTCAGGAGATGTATGATGACTGAGAAGCTAAGTTTCTTCTCAGTCTGTGATAAGCTTTTGTACCTTGTGTAGTTTTGGTTTTTTGCGTAACTTTTACTTTGCATACGTGATCAACTTACCATCATGTCTCCTTAAGTGTCACAGCTTGTAAACTTGTTTTTGCATGCACAAAAGGAGCACATTTAGTTCTGCATCAAGCAGGTTTAAAATGTTTCAACACCTTATGCTTCTCTGGAATGAAGATGAAACTTTGTGCCCACCATTTTGGAAAATGTTCTGTTTTCCAGGGTGGTACACAGCTGTAGAGCCAGGATTGAAAGTTCATTGAGGTTTCAGAAACAGCAAGTAGAACAATACTAGATATTTGCAAAAGACTTCAGTTCCTCAGTGCTTTTCAGAATCCCAGGAAGCCTCTGTCTCTCATTCAAGGCAACAAAATAACTTTAAAAATTTGAGACTTCTATTCGAGATGCAGAGATATTTGACTTTGAAGTTATAATATCTTCATGCACAGAGAATCCATTTATATAATTCATGGAAGTTATTCCTTAATAATAATACACTGCTAACTGATAAATTTAGGCTGGAAATTAGCAGCTGATTCTAGTCAACAGAGTGGTTGATCTTAGGAAGAGTGATGGAGAGCAGCAAGTGAAAAAAGTGAGTTTAGTCAGCTTGTGGGAAGGATTACATGCTAGGCTTTCTTGGCAGAGCTGGTTCTCGTCAACAAGAAGGACCTCTCCAGCCCATGGTCTCTAGTTGTGTTTTTCCCTCTCTATGTGGTACAGCTCATGATATGAAAAAAAATCCAGTAATTACAACTGGAGAAATGCAAAAAGCAGCATACATAATTAAGATCATCTTCCCCCAAACCTCTCCAAATCATTGCTAAACAACCTTTCAATCTGAGCTGGACTATTTGCAGCATGCAAAGTGCTATAGGGTGGTTAATTAATATTGCTGATTGATGTCCTAGTGTAGTACCACTTCAGATTTTAAAACTCTTCAGAGTTCACCCTCTTTTCCCACTGCAGGGAGGCAGAGCACCCCATCTGGGGAAACAGCTCTCATAGCTGGGAGCTGGGCAGCGGAGGCCAGGGCTGTTCCTGTCACCCCATGAAGCCTTGTTAGCCATGTCCCTCTGATCACCCCTCAGAAAGTAGAGTCTAAATGGCTTGTTCCTGATTAACAATGGAAAAGCAAAGCAATGTAAAGCCTGAATAAACCTTTATTTTTGCAATACCACTTTCACTGTGCAAGAAGATGACCTGTACTTAAGCATTTCTCATTAGAAAGACTGTGCCAAATCACCCCACATCAGACTGTGGTCCAAGAAATCACGGCTTCAAAGACAGTAGTGAGAATAAGCTCACCACAAAGAGAATTAAAAATCAGTAGCTCCTGTGCTTCCTGTGTCCCTAACTCTGCTGGCAGCCAGATGCATCAGGGCTGATGGTCTGCCGGCAGGATGTCATTCTTTCAGTTAATCCAGTGTTTACACATTTCTAAATTGTTAGTGTTTCCTACTCTCCTATAGTAATATTCCACACAAAACATAATTCATGTTTCTGAGGTATTGTTTCTCTAGGCAATTCAGTAAAACTGTATCATATGTGGGGTTTTAACTCTCTGAATCACAAATTAACTTTGTCTGTGAAAAGATGCACTTTTAAAATATACACTGTATTTTTTTATTACCTCACTATCAGCTGCAAATCTTCATGGTCAATGACCTTGGAAAGTAAATTACAACTAATTACTGAAAGCATTGTTAATTGTTCCCAGAGAATGTGAATTGAGAACACTCACATAATTTAGGGGTTTGAACATTTAAAATTATATTTTGACATTTGAGCCAAAATTTGATACTCTTCCTTGGCATCCATCCTTCCACAATCTCACCTTCCCTTGAACCTCACAACCTCCCACTTCTTATGTACAATGTGCAATTTTTTACCTGGTGTTTAACAGAAATTTATAGACATGCAAATATACACATTCACTTTTGTGACATTATATCTCAAAAACGTTTCAGCCAAAGGGCTCCAATGTACACACTCTTCTCCCTGAAGAGGGGAGGTGAAAGCAAGGACATCACAGAAGTTAGCCAGGTTTCTTGAAAGTGCCACAAAATATTGCAGTGGTGAACACAGTAAAAGATCTTATATAAAGAGGAAAGAAAATTGGTGGGAAAATTATTCCAGGCTTTCTTTAAAGGGAGACTTGCAGAATGAATACCCTGGTAAATATAAACTAGAAAGGAGATCTGTTGAAACATGAACTTTTCCATTTTCCTTTGATATTGCTTCCAATGGTGACTACTAGATGAAACATAAAAAAGGAAAGAATTAAATCTGGGACTCAATGAATGCCTGCCACGGTTATCTTCCAGAACCTAGCTGAGCCTTGTGGTGATCCTACAGGCTCCTCTGAGCCTGCATGATTCACCCTGTAGGATTTTATGTGCTGACAATTTACAGCCTTTGACACATAGCTCAGTTACTGATGTCCATAGTTTCATTGTCCATCTCTCTACCTTGAAGGCGAGACACAACATGATGGGTCTTTTTCTTTAGCCCCTTTATTGCACAGTAGAAGTCAAAGGCTTGCTTATTCACCACTTGTTTCACTGGTATATGGACAAGACACATGGATGATGCATTTCAAGCACTGTGTACAAAGTGAGCCACTTTTGCTACATAGTGGATATCAGGTGGAGGAGTTACGAGGGGATTCAGTCAAAGAAAGCATGGTCTGCCCTGACTTTTTTTGCCTGAAGTAGCTTCTGTATCCTGTCTACCACAGTGGAGACATATATTCTGCAAGAGGGATATGGTTATTTAGTTTTCTGAGTCTTATGGAAGACTTCTCTTATTAGCCAATTTCTACCTTCAGCAAGGGCTTTCAAAGAAACATAAGTAATAAAGATCAGTCTTTCAAAGCATGCAGTGAAAGGCTGCCAAAGAGAAGATACATAAAGCCTACTCAATACAGTCAGAATAACAGGTAAAGTGCAGTATTGTTTATAATAAAACATTTATGAATTACAGTATAACTACTAATATTTTGAAAACAGGGTAACAGAGTTGGTAATGATACAGACATATTGTCTTGTAAGCATGCAAAGAAGGACACTCAGGAAAGCAGGATAAAGCGTAAGAAATTTCTGAACCCAAATGAGAATAGCCAACAGAATAAAATAACAACCATCTATTAGCAATTGTGTATGCTGTAACTTTTAATACTGTTTGTGTGGTCAACACTATTTGTATTGAGCATGGTACAATTAATAGAATACTCCTAGGGACAGACATCTTTTTCTAAAAAAAAAAATTAGTTTATACAGTTTTTGACCCACTGCTTCTACCACACAGAAGATTCTGGTAGCTGTTACAAGATACAATTGTCACAACTGTCAATTGTCAACTGTCACAAAGATACAGTTACTATTGAGAATGTTGATATGCCAAAACCCAAGGCTCATGTGCATGTAGTTTCATATAATTATGCTAGTTTCTCAATCACTTCTGATGTTTCCACAGTTTTCATCATCACTAGTAAGTCAACACCTATTCCAGGTCTTTTATTATTCCCATTTGAATCCGCTAGTCACACGGTAAGAGTCTAAAGTAGAAATGATGCTTTCATTAATTATTTACGCTGAAGAGAATTCAAAACACCACAGCATGGGAAACCTGTCTAAAACAAAAATAGGGAAGGGAACAAACTCAAGAGGGTTGCACAGTGAGGATCTGGTCTGAGTTTGGGGAGCAGCAATGGAGATCAGAGAGGACACAGCAGGAGAGCACCTTGACACAAAGCCTTGTAGATGCCATGGGCAGGCCTGCAGGGACTGACAGGAAAACAATGTCTTTGCTAGGTTTATTATGTCGTATTTCTCTTTGCTTGCCTGGGGTTGTTCCAGAAGACTCTTCTGTCCCTTGTCAAACTACACTTCTAAAAACCTGAATTTAGTCCTCAGAGTGTGCCAGTGCTTTATGGATCAGCCACATACCAGGTCAAGCTACTGCTGATAACAGGATTGACAGGTTCTTTCCCCAACTCAGAGTTCACAGGACCATTCTTTCTATTAGGAGGACATACTTTAGCTCTGATTACTTGAACCGGTATTTAAATGCAAGCAAGCATGTTAGCAAAGAAGCAGTACAACCATCAAAGCAACAAAGAGTTAATTCCCACTCATGACACAAACCTCCACCAGCCAGTTCTCCTTCGTGGGTCCCTCATCCTGACCCCTGGCACATCTCACAGGCAGGAAGCACAGAGTGGTTCTACAAAGTGCTGGCAGCAAAGTGTGGCTGAACAATACTCTCCAGTTCGGGACCTAAAAAGAAGTTGTGTCCCTTTCTCTGTAGACCAGGGTCACATTGAGATAAGGTGGTGTCAGAGGCAGGTTTTCAGATTGGTTGTTCTCTAGCCACCCCATTCGACTTTTGTGAGCTGTATGGATGAGATTTTGCCTTCTTTCTTGTAGTGGTAGACATGAAGTACAAATATTTTGAGTCCATCAGTACATTTGTCTTCAGCAAACTCCTTGTCACCGTGCACTTGTGACAGTCCTGCCACACTACATGGTAAGATAGACAAGGTTGCTCTCATAAAGAGGCCTACAAACTCGCAAAGAACTCTGGGTGCAACCCAGAGGTGAAGTGTCTCCATTAGGGGCAACTTCATCCATGCCCTCAAACAGATGGCTGAAGAGAAGTTTGAGAGTATTTCCTCCTCTGCCTCAACCCTTGCTTATTACTCTTTTTGTTGTCAGGTTTCTTCAAGTGTAGGGACTCCTACTAAATACAACCAAAACTGCATGGACAAGACCTGCCCAGGAAGGCCTGCAGAAAATGGCCAGACTTCCAGAAAAATATACGTACTTGCAGGAGAGTTGGAGCACACAGTAAGTAGAAATTGGTGCCATATCCCCACACACCTAGTAATCTGGGGAGCCCAATTAAATTACTGTGCTGTATTAAGAAAACTATGTGACCATACAGTTAATGACACAAAACATGCACAGGGAGAGGAGAAGATCTAAGGTCACATTTTCAATATATGGCTTTTCCTACCTTCTGAATGATTAATGATATTTAGGATGCCTTTTGTCATTTTTGTCTTGAAATTCACAGGTAGTTTTTTTTTCTCTTGAAAAAGAGATTTGACTGCTGCCCCAAACAGAGAGGAGTAATAAAAGGCAAAGTCATGGTTAAGTTAAAGAACTCTGTGATTGAACTTCACACACAGTCTTTGAAATACAAAAATAGGTTCATCTTGCAAAGCACAGAAACCAGGAATGGATGTTTAGGAGATGAGAATTTTCAGGCCTGTGTCTTTGCTAGGCCATCTTTGTAAGCTATGCAAACAGCTCAGCCTGATACCTATTGTTGAACTTCTTATTCCTCAAAGTTCTGTTTATTCAGGAAAGGCATATATTGACCAGCAGATGAATAACATCTAGCATATGAAAGATGGTTTTGAAAAGGCTGTGGTTGTTGAGGCCATATTTGTGAGTACCCCAGTAATATAGATGCTGTATGTCACTGCAGGTGCAATGCCAAAAATGCAGCATGGTGAAACAATGTCATGTAGTGTGGCAGTTTTTTGTTCTAACTCACTGTAAACACAATTGTCCTAAGACTAGGTTGTAGGACAATAACATGGATTACTTCAAGGTAGCGTGATTACACCTATATACTAACTGCTACGGAAATGCCCACTCTGTTTTAGTGCCAGAATTTTTTATATATGTTAGTGATTTAACCAAAGTTGAAGGAAAGTTAATAACAGACCTTTTTCAACTCAATTGCTGTCTGAAAAATCAGTACCCCACTAAAACGCAAGTGACCTCCTTTCTTCTCTGAGTCACGATATAATAATTTAATATGATTTGGTATGGAATATGACTCACTGCTGTTGAAATCATTGGGACTGACGTTGGATTGTAAATTTGAGCAGGCAAAATGTAAGGTTAGCTCCTGGAATAATATAGCAAAGAAGCTCAAGTTCTGAAGGGGAAGCTAGATACCACTGTGAATTATGAAAATTGCCTTCTGTTGGTTGCAGCCAAATGTGTGTGTCCAGTGGGGTAAAGGTTAGTTCATGCAAAAAGGGGTAGATGTCATGCTAAGTGAAAGCTACTGTCATGTTTGTCCACATCCAGGGACAGTCTTATCATGCTTTTGGGATCACCTAGCCAGGGATCAGAACTGTGGTCGCATGTAAAATGGGATAGAAGACACTTAAAACAATCATTGTAAATGGATGGTTTGCAGCTGCTGTTGGCAAAAGTAGGGGAATAGCTTTCTTGTAACAAAAGAGTCTCTTAGGAAAATATCAAGTGTGATGGAGATGTAGCATTCCCACATCATTCAGTATAATTAATGAGGGACAGAAACTAGTATTGATGTTAGCTAGCATCCATGTGCAGGTGCAGAATTGGGTTGGCCAAGATGGAGATGTCTGAATTGTTTTTGAGCAAGAGCTGGCACAAAACAATGCACAGAAATGGGACTGTTATAATGACAGAGACATATGCAAATGTGGGGACTTGGACCAGGGAACATCCACTGCTCCATGCTCTCTGGAGAGAGATGCTTAATATATCATAGGTCTGGCCAGGAATACAGATGAAACATGCTCAAGCCTCATGGGAAAAAGCACTGAGGACAAAGAGGATGAGACAAACTTCTTCTTTGTACATTCTCTAGAAAACCAATTTGGATTTTGTTCAGAAGATGTAGGGAACTTGTTTTTGTTAAATTCTATTAACTGTAAAACAGAATAGTGGTATACAGTTAGTCAAAAGCTAATAACTAGAAAAAAAATGCATGCTATACTGAGCAGAGGATTTCTAATTGTAAATATGTCATTCATTTTATTCTAACTTGTGCAGTTTCTGTCCTGAAAATGCATAACACGGTCATTATTCTTCAGAAGGAAAAGAGAACTCCTGTGTATACAGTAACTGATTGAATTGCTATGTATTTTATTAAAATAAGTGTATGAAATCTTTGAAAACATGATTGTAAGCCATTAAGAGTGTGTGAAATACTATTCTCAGCACATACATCTTAAGTAAGGAGGCAACAGAAACTTTGCTCCCTGCCTCCATGCTCGATAATGGTCCCATGCTTTGAACATGCCAAGAAATCATAGCTCCTGCTGAAGTGCTTGGTGCCTTGAATGCAGCAGCGACTTTCTTATAATTCCTTTCCTACGTTGGCTAATTGACATTTCTGAGAACTGAGGGTATGCTTAGAAAATAAACAGCAAAAAATAATATAGCCTCCCTCTCCCATTTTTGGTGAAACCAAGCAATTAGAATAACAGCCAGGACAACAAAAACCTATCAGCAGTGTGGAGTGGAATACTTGCATTTTAAAATTACATCTTTTTACAACTTCATAACACAGGATTTGCACCTGTTTAGACTACTTGATATCCTACCAGGATGGAAAGGTGTCCAGAAGAATCCAACGATATGTGCTTAAGCCATACCAGCCACGGCTTTGCACCAGTATATGATCTGAGTAGTAATTTGTATTTGAATCAGGTTGCTCTACATTTCTTGCCCAAGAAAGTGATTCAGGTATTCAATATTTCACTTACGTTTGATGGCTGTGAATATCTGTAATGCTCTAAATTACTGAATGCTGAATGCTCTAAATTACTAACATCATTGCAATTAGTTTCTACTTTGGTTAAGGATTACTTTGCATCGGAAAAATAGTAAGGTTCATATCTTGTTTTTCAGAAATTTATTTCCTTGTCTATAATACCACATGTTTTGAATTTGCTTTTTGCAACATAATACTTACTTATACTTTGAGACATTATAATGATTATTTAATAACATGAACAGAAAAGTCCAAGCACAAAATTGCTGTGTTGAAGTGCAGTATGACTCTTGGAAACATGAATCAACTGAGCAGATGATCATTATGTTAAACAAATCCACAAAGTAGGATTGCTCCCAAAGAATGTTACAAATATTCCCTGAAAATGAGTCAGCAAAATAACCTGGTAGGTGAGGGGGAAGTAGCCACATTTTCTTATTCTGGAGCAATGAATTAGTTGCAAATCACTGATTTGGTTTAAATATGCATGGATAATAAGACCTATATCAGAGAAAAGGTGCAAGTTGTATTTGAAGAAGCACTGAATCACTAATGTCCAAATTTGTGTTACAGCCAAAACCAGAGAAACATGGAAAATGTAAAGAAGAGGGACACTCTCAGGCATGTAGTCTTTTGACATATAAATTGATTTGATGAAACCTGGGTTGTTTATATTAATCTCTAAAGTCCACTACAATATTATTTCCCATCTGCATTCATTCCTCTTCTCTTTCAGCAGTGGTATTTCTTTGTTCGCTTCTTTGCCCTGATCATTGCCTCACATCACCCCTTCCCTATGACTCAAGTATCCCACTGTAGTATTTGGAAAGACTCTGCATTTTCCTTTTTCAAATTCCTCCTCAAGCTTCTCTTCTGCCAAATAATAGCAGTTAGGGATGAGGGAATACTGCCAATAACTGGATTATCAATAATTACATCCTAACATTTTAGCATCATGTCCATTGACAGGTTCAACGTGTTCAGCATCATGTTCCATTTCACCCTGAAATACTTTGCCCATAGTATAGACTGCAAAGGCCACAGAGCTTGTACCATCTATATATACTTTCACAGGAGGCATCATTTTCCTCTCTAGCAGATAATAAAGAGTCTGCAATGAATCACATACAACTCCACTGAAAGACAAATTAATATGGCAGTCACAAACAGTAGATGACAAAAATGGTGTTTGTTTTTTATAAATAATATATTGCAGAGATTAATCAATTATGGTTCAAGGGAAAAGTTTTGGGGTTTTTTTTCTCTTTTTTTCCCCTCTTGTTTCCTCTCTTATTTGGAAACAGCCCTCTGGATCTAAAGGGGAACAAAGGTATGTCGTCTGTTTGGTTATCCGGGTGTTGACATTTTATTGTGTTCATAAGGACTTTATTCTCTCTGATTCCCTGCTCTCATGTGATCACAGTTAAAATTTCTCCACATCCAGAGAATTCTTCTGGGGATTAGCTAATGAAAAGTGCTGTAATTCAAGAAATGCATCCTCTTTGGCTGCTGTGATTTGCTTTTCTTTGGCAGTCAAACAAATATTTGAGGGCCTCATCTACTGACTAGAATTTATTTCTTCAGTTTCTCATATGGATGCAGATTAATAATGCATGTAATCCACTCTGCTCAAAAACTGTAATCTGTAATTTTATTTTTTGTTGCAAAAGTATTTTTTCTATTTACTTTTTTTTTTCAGGTGAAGAATAGATCATTCTTTACCATGGCCTCATGTTTCTCCTGACTTGTGTAATCACTGGGAATTAAATTGCTCCACTGGGAATTAAATTGCTCAGGATGTGATACAAACCTCATTCTCTCTTGTATTTATGCTAACAAGATCGTATAGCCAGGCACTTCTTTTTGTTCACAGGGAGAGGTCAGGAAAAAAAAGGGAAAATTCAAAATCTCCTAAAATAGTACAGAGATGTGTTTTTAAAAGCATTGGGGGAGGGTGCAGGAACCCAAACCAGAAAAAACAACTAAAATACCAACTGTCCTGTAGCATTGCTGCTGCAGTCAGACCTCTCGTAGCTGACCCCCCTGTGAGCCCTGTGCAGTTAACGCAGCATGTGGCTCCGTAAAGGCATGTCTGTGTCTTGCCCTAAGCCAGGGCTTGCTGCTTTTGACAGAGCACCAGTCCTACTCCAAAGCCATCCCACCACTGCCCAAAGCCAGTGGTACCAGGCTGATATTTAGATGAGTAAAGACCTTGAAGGCCACAGACATAGACATTTGTGTTGCTGGCTTTTGCTGACGAATACCTGTTGAGATACAGGTGGCTGAAGCACTGGAAGCAATAAATCTGGATACAATAGCCAACCATCTTCAAGAGGAGAATCCCATGAATCAAGGCACTTTGGTACCATTTCTGCATGTCCATTTCCCCTACAATCTACATTAGGATTGAGCCTGTAAAACCTATAGTAGCTACAGGTAGCACGATGTCAGAAAAGGAGGAATACAAGGAGATCCTTCCTCGCTGAGAACTCCCCTGGAAACAAAATAGAGCATCTCAAATCTTGGGGAAGGTCTCCAGACAAGCTAAATGAATGCTGCAAGATACATTGCTTCAATGACTTTTCTCATATTGAGTATTTAAGTAGCACATCAATTCTTTTTACAGTTTATTTAATATTCTGAGTATGTCAGACCTGGATTCCATTTGCATGTAAAAGACACCTGTAACAGTCAGAAGAATATTGAGAGGAATTAATTAATCTCATCCTGCATTAGGAAAGCTCTTTCATGACTTTAGATATTAAGTTCTGTAACAGTGATAGTTTCCAATTAATTGCTCTCAATGACATTTTCTTGTTTTCATACCTTTGCACAGAGAAATTTCCTATACTGTCTTTTTACAATTACTTGATCTACCTAGCAAAGTTGGACCATGATATCTAATACCACAATACGTGAAAATTATTCAGTCAAGACAATGTTAATGGATTTTTGAAGCTGATAATATTTGCTATATCTCTTTGGTTTGGGACAGTGACTTCTGACATCTTTGCTCCTTGAAAATTTTAGTGGAAACTGTTCCCATTTCTGCTGTGGTCTCTTCCCAGGATAAGGCAGCTCCAATGGCACTTCAGTCACACCCATTCCAAGAGGTACCACCGCAGAAAAGCATAGGGTTCATTTTCAGACAGAGGTAGTCATGACAAGTCCAACTGCTGACATTTAGGACTATTTCTGTGCTTCCTAGGGCCCACTTTATCAGGTAAATGATTAGATACAAGATCCACACCTCCGTGTTTTTCATTCCTTAATTTTTACACACCAGAAATCAGCAGAACTGGCTATTGATGTCTGATTGATACTTTCCTCTTAGCTCTTCTCCTCAGCTGCAGAATGACAATGAAACCAAAACAATGCAAGTATTAAAGTTTTAAAGATACCACCTTAGTCTAGTTCATAGAAAGTTAAGAAATTCTCAAATGCAGGAATCTGTTTGCTAAGAATGTTTTAGTACGAAGTTGAGGCTAAATCGGTTGCTAATTTCATCCTCTGAGATTCAAATCTAGTTCAATTCACCAGGCTCAGGGAGAGGATTTTTGCTGGCTCCAACCTACAGCTGTGTTGGCTTAAATGCAAGATAAATGTATCCAACTGTTACAAAGTAAAACTGAAGTTTCACAAGTGATATCTCAATTGAGAAATTTTAGAAAATAATTTTAAGTTCATAGAACTGAAAGGGTTACTCATGCTTATTTGTAAAACTTACCTCTTAAAAAGTATTATTTAAAAGAACTATATTTTGAGAAACAGTCACAATACTCTAGTAAACTCAAAATTTGAGTGATTAGGCACTTCTTACAATGTTTTTGCTAACTTTATTTTCAATCATTTCACAAAATATCTGAAAAGAGTAGCCTTTTTTTTTAAAATAATTTGTTCCACAGCACAAGTGCAGAGATAGATTGATGTTACTATTTGTTTCATTTCCCATTAAATTTGCATTGCAAATCCTCAGGACATTAGTATTTATAGTAATCTACATTGCAGTAATTCTTAAGAGCAATAAGGATTGAAACTGCACAGTGTTAGATGTGTTCACACATACAGCTTCATGCAAAAAGTTCACAATGTAGATAGGGACAAGGTGAAAAAATAGGGTGACTGTAGTTACACACATTTGATCAGTAGACAACAGAAGGTATAGATGGAAATGGATTTACTCCCAAAAGTAATGGCAGACCAAGAACTGATCTCAGATTATTTGAATAAAACTAAATCACGCTATGAAATTTTATTCCTAAAAGAAAAAGTTTGTGTTCCAGCACTTGTGCTCTTTAATAAGCATGAAAAACAAAGCCATCTTTCTTTAGGGCTTTTAAGTATGAAAGATTACAATGTGGGAGCAAAACTGAGATGTTGCTGCCTCTTGCAAATGTGTAGTACTGGATTTTATAATTAAAATATTTAGCAGTTCTGAAAATTAATCAAGGACAATTCTGGCACAACACCAGAATCAAACATCTTGTATATTGACATAATTTTTACTTCTTCTAACTGAGTCTGCTGGAACCTGATTTATTTCAGCCAGCCCTTGTTCCCTTGCAGGAATTGTTGACACAGTATTATTATAGCAATCAATCAATATCTGATTAAATGAATGAAGCTCTTTCATTACCTTCAAGCCCAGACTGAATTGCTACAGCCATAACGGGAAGACAATATTTTACCTTGCTGTGGGGAAACCCCCACCCTGCTTCGAAGCCCTGATACTTATTGTTCAGCTTGTTCAGTTGGAGGAAGATTTATGTCCCCCCCTTTCCCAGCAGCAGTTAGGAAAGAAGGCAGAGAATTAACTGACCATGTGGCAGCTGTGGCATTGCTTTGCCTCTGAACTGAGTCTGCAGTTTAAATCTTGACTGCTAGGGAGGGAGAAAGAAGGAAGGAGGATTTCCAAAAATGGGCAGTCTGACCCTGTAGCATTGGAATTACTCCTTGTCTATGTTAGCCATGCTACATCACCAGAAATGCAAGCCCTTATGTTGGGCCTGTCATGTATCACTTCTTTGTCAGATTGCCAAGGAGATCTGTGCTATATATTTACCAGCTTCTGGCCTGTTATTATTAGGAAGCAGAAGAAGGAAAAAGGTAGGCTCAAAAACTGCTTTACCAACAAGATTAATTGCTGGTGGCCGAGTGGCTGGCTGGTGCAAGCGAAGCTGTGAGTCTCTTCTCTCTCTAATTGCAACACGCAGTAGGGCTGCATTGCTTCCTGCTTTTCTCAGCTTTTCCCTTTCCCTATCTCTAGCTTTATTATTGAGAAGAAATAATTTACCAGAGCTAATAAAGTCATTTTACAGCACCATCACCGGTGCACCTAAAGGGAAAGGAGTATCATTGGTCCCTTTGAAATAGCACAAGCAGGGCTAATGGAGGCTAACAACCATGGTAGCTACTGAGTGTTTGCTCCTTGACCAGAGAGGAATATGGTCCTGGCTTTAGTTTTCTTTCTGGGAGATTAAGAAACTGTATTTCCACCAGCCTAACAAACCTTGTTTGAGTCTTTGTGTATCATAGCACTGTCTCTTGTAAGTCCCTTGAAACAGAGGATATTTTGAAAGAATGAAAATACAAAGGTATTTTGAAAATATTACAAAACCAGACTTAAATTAGCTTAGAGCTCTGCAGAGTCATTCAATGCTAAATCACACACTTACATGTGAGATATGCCTTTTCAGTTTGTTTTTGCACAGTGAGTCACAGCAGAGGTGTGGTGTTTCAGAGCAGAAGCCACTGGCATGTCCCCCTGCAACATTGCTACAGCTCTGCCTGGGCTGGTGTAGGTCGGTGTGACAGCCCCAGCACCCTTGCCTGGCCCCATCCATCCTCAGACAGAGCGGTTACGGTGTGGTGCCAGCCCTAGTCCAGACGTTGCAGGCTTGGTTGGGGTTGCAAGGGAGGAGCCTGACCCCAGACATATTTTACAAGAGCCTGTTTCTGGAAACCTCTAACTTTCTTTTTGCTCTTGGGCTAAGTGCAGTTGGCCAAGGGTTGCTCATACTCCGGGTCCCAAATGCAGCAGGTCCTCAGAAGAGAGGGCTGCCTGCCATGGAGGAGGCAGGGGCTGAGGATCTTTGCAGCCTCATTGACCTCCTCCCTCCTCTTCCAGGAGAAAGCAGCAACCAACACAGACACTTGTGCAGATGTCCAAGTGCAACCGGAGCCCCTGAACCCCTTAGAGGCTCTGCAAATTCTACCCCAGGGCTGAGCAGCTCTCATGTAGTGGCACAGCCAGGATCACCTCTCCAGTGCCCTTGACTCCCATTTCTCCAGGCAGTGCTGTCATCAGTGCTGTAATATATAGCCCTCTTGAGCAGTGAGGGAAATAGGTACTAACTAGCTAACACGGCCCATTTTGCTGGCTATAGCTGGAAGTCAATGTGTCTGGGGGAAGCAGAGCACTTAATCACTCACTTTGGGTGCAAATTTAGAGTGTGAAACTCTTGCCAAGTTGAATCAATTGTGTTATTGGCTGGAATAAGTGATTATGAAGCTTTCTTGGCATACAATTAGCTTTTTCTGTTTCCTTTTTCCAATTATTGCAAACCTTTTAGAAGAAACACCAACCAAGAGAAAATTATTCAAGAGAAAGTGATTCAAGGATCACAGGGCAATTTTTATACATTAATGTTATCTGCACTGTAAGAAACATGGCAGGTTCCACATTTTAAATTTGGAGAATCAAAATGAATGCTTTTAAGAATTGCCTTTTACGCTAAGTGAAAGTAAGAGCGATGACTGACTGTAACAAGGGTAAAGCAACTTCTTAATGTCAGAGATGGATTCTCGGTTAAAAGTTGACCCTTAGCTGCTTTTTCTGATGGTCTTTGTTCTGTAATAATCAGATCTAGAAAAACTTATGTAAGGCAGTTGAAAGTAATTCCGCTATATGCAAGACATGTCAGGGAGCAGAAGTGACTTAATTTATGGACTGCCAAAGAAAAGAGTAATACTTTGGAAAAATTCAAATGGCTTCTTCCCATCATCCTTCAGCAGCAGAGGATATATAGGCAAGATTTTAGACTTGCAATTCTTCCTACATTTTTGCACTCTTAGGAGAAGTTGTAGGTACATTACATTCCATAACCTCCATTAACCTTCACAGTGTGATGGATTCAGGTGGTGATAGGCCTAGACAGGGGGTGGGAAGCAGAGGTGGAAACTCACAGTTGAGTATCCTTTACCTTCAGAAGGATTTCATCTTGTTCTTATAAGAAGATGTGGGCAAAGCTGGGAACTGCACCGGACTTTTCCATGGGACAGGCCTGTGCACAAAGCTATTTGCTCTCTCTTTGTCAAAATTCCTGCCCCATAATACCGCAGAGACATGGTGTGGCTGAAGGGAGGCCAGACTCTGGGGATGAGGAGCACAGCAGGCAGCATCTATTATCTCTGTCTAAGGCATCTAATGCCACCCATTCTCAGGCATTGCAATGGGTGATGCCCTAGTCTAATCTAATTTGGCAGCCTGTTTCGTACTCTAAATTCAGACATCTTTCTGCACTTATTATAGCTGAGCTCCATCAAGAGACAGCCATGCCTATTTAAACACAAAAGGGCAAGTAAGAATCAGTGTCCTGCTACTGCAAGCCTGGAGGACTCCTGTTCGTTTCACCAGCATTCACACTGTTTCCTACTGGCTCATTGAGGGAGAAGCTGGACTAGGGGTTACTGGTGGTAAAAAACAGGAGTACTTGAGCTGTAAAAAACAAGTTACTCTGGACAGCTCAAAAATATTTAAAAGTACACCAAAGATTACAGAAAGTCTTTGCTTTAAGTGTCTTGGATAAACAGTCACTAATGCATGCACTTAATTAAAGGCCCTATGGGAAAACTGAGTGATGTAAAGTATTATGTACGAAGCAACCAATTTATTGCAAGTTTAATCAATACAATAAAATGAATATTGTTAGAAGATTTGATTTACATAGAACTTATTAATGTTTTATGTTAAATTATTTTCATCATTAGTCTTAGAAGCTTTACAAAATTATATGAAATGTATATTTTCTGAAAGCACTAACTTATCTGTATAGTAAAGATTTGTAATAAACTAAATAATTTGACTTATTTCACATTCAGAAAGGAGTAGGGGTTTGCAAAAAAAGTAGCCAATTATGTTCTAATGATGGTGCTGACATGGTGGTTACTTGCTCATGGGAATAGTCCTGCTGAGTTTAATAGAATCAGTCATTTGAACATGGCTACTCGGGAATGTATAAGTGAGAAGAACCCAGGTCTACAACACTGTCTTTCAGAGAGGCACAGCAGTCACTCAGTGTCTCAAGAAAGAAACTTGAGCAAACCTCTTCATTGGGGCTTTCTGACATTGGTCAAAGCCATCTAGCCCCCATACTTGCACCTCAAGTGTAGTCATTAAAAAGCATGGCAGCATTCAGCTTCGGGCTACCTAATATACACTATGTCACTATTAGTTGAAAAAAAAGTAGGAAGTGTGTGTAGCATAGTGATCTTTGGTAACTCTTTCTGTGCTTCACTTATTAAATATCTATGACCATAGCCCTTCACAAAGAATTTGCATCAGCTTGTGCTTCTCTCTTAGGAATGGGAGAAATAGCACCAAAACTTCTGGTTTTTGAGGGATGAGGAGGAAAGACCAAAAAACCTGCTTTTCTCTACCTGAATCTTTCTGGAAATATGAAGATACATGCTGCAGAGCAGTTTTGTTTTAACATCTTTTGTTAAGTTGCAATTTTTCCCTTATTTCAAACAGAGCAGAGAGGATATCTCTGTAATGAAGAAACTGTGCTCCAGAATAGATTAATTGATCTCAAGGCCAGCAGAGCTGATTTTCATCAGCCAGTCTGATTTAATCTGAATGAGATCTCCTGGCTTTGCTTCAGCAGAACTGTACCTAAATTGGCGAGATCAGCCAAAGCCACAACCCCTTTGCACTCGCATGGCTCTGCATTGGAGGTGCTGCTGGTTCCCATGGGAGGGAGGGAGAGCAATCCTGATCCCTGCTTTCTGCTCACTGGCAACAGTGCCTCTCTGCAGTAGAGGGAGGTTCACTTGATATCCTCCTTGTGTGGACACATACTCACGTCAAATATTAAGAGATGCACAGGAAATTTAAGGTCTTGGAGAGCCAACCCATCCAGCTGAGCCCCATATGGCACTGCAGTTGGTACTTTAGGGCAGGGTGACTACTTCTCTGCAGAACAGCCTGGCAGACTCGCAGAAATTATTACCCAGAGACTGAAACACCAACTGCTTTTATCTCTGTGTACATCTCCTACAGGAAAGCACCATAACATGGATGGAGGATAATAATGCAATAACAACCTGTGAGCTCTCAGCTTTCAAACCAACTACCAATTGTCAATTGTCTGATCCCAGTACACCAAAAATTTGCAGGGGCACAAACATAACAGGATGGTGGAGTATACTGTCTTGGGGGTTTGCCTGTCATTGGATTTGCCTTCTGCTGCACAGGGAGGGGAAAATCAGACATGCATGATCTTGCTTGAGCAAAAATTGGTTTCTCATAGCCCAGAGAATTCAAAATGAGCAGTGGCTCCATTTAATGAGTCAGTCTGGCCTTCTTGCTATTGAACAGCAATAGCCTATGCTAGGAATACATTAGAGAAAGAAAAATAAATAGGAAAAAAAATCTATTTTGTGAGCAATTACAGCTGTCAAGCTGCTCTCAGACCCTTTCTCATTTTTAGTTTTATCATTACACAAAAGATGTTTGTTTCAATCTCTCCCTCTCTAGGCTGGGCTGCCTTCTTCTAGGGATTTAGATATTCAAAGCAGAGAGGAGTAAAATGTAATATCTAGGCAGCCAGCAGCTCTATGAAACCTGGAGTTTCCAGAGAGGACAGAGGTTGGTGCAAATGCTACAGAAAGAGATGTTTCAGAAGAGATCCATGACAGGCACAGAGACCTCTAATGTACCCTGGAGCAAAGTGTTAATGGGAAGTGCAGGGAGACAAGTCTGTTAGCCAGAGCAGGAGAGGCACAACTAAAGCCACCTAAACACTGTATTGTCTCATCTCTAGCTAAAATTATAATTGCCCTTCCTATACCTGTAAGCCTGCTTGAAGCAGGGGCTGGACAGTTCTGGATAAATAAGGTTTGGTTCAAGATTGACTAGTTTTTTTAATTCTAGAGAGAAATATTTCAGTTGGGAAATGCTGAACAGATCTTTAGATACCTCTAAGGGTAGGGCTGAGTATTCTGCCTAAATGTTCAGAGTTTAATAGGGCCTATATACCAAGGTGAGCCTTACAATTCTTTTCCTAACATTTGTCCTCAGCCATAAGAAGCTGTAGCTTCAGATAGCTACACTACAGACATAAAAAACTAATTTATTAATTAAAAGCTTTCTCCCACCCAACTTTTATACCAGCTATAACCAAAATCTGCTTGTTCCCATGGGAGCTGATACAGCCTACCTGGTATGCCTGACCTGCCTGGGAGCAAGGGGGGAATTTTGCGCAGTGCTTCTCAGGTTGCCCCAGGCATCTGTTTCAGGTGTTTCTACAGGGAGCACAGCTAGTCCTTGCAGGACTTCCTACGGTGCTGGGATAGAGCTAGTATATGCACAAAGCAAGCTACTGTGAGAAACCACACTGTGGTAACTGGGTCTGCCTGGGATGGAGTTAACCTTCTTCAGAGCAGCCCTCATGGTGCTGTGTATCAGATCTGCGACCAAAACAGTGTTGATATCACACTAGTGTCCTAGCTATTGCTAAGCAGGGCTTGCACAGTGTTAAGGCTTTCTGCTTCTCACTCTACCCTCACAGTGAGTGGGCTGAGGGTGGGCAGGTGGCCGGGAGGGGGCGCAACCAGGACAGTGGACCCCAGCTGGCCAAAGGGATGGTGACACCATGTAAAGGATATTCCATACCATATAATATCATCGTCAAGAGTAAAACTGGGGGTTTGGTCTTTCCAAAGTAGTCATTGCTCAGAGAGTAGGTGGGCTGTCTGCTGGTGGGAGGTGGTGAGTGCCTTTGCATCATTTGGTTGGTTGTTTTTTTTTCCCTCTTCTCTTCACTTATTAAATTGTCTTCATCTCGACCTATAAGTTTTTCTTCCTTTTGCTTTTCTGATTCTTTCCCCTCATCCCACTAAAAGGGAAGTGAGCCATCAGGATATGGGTGCTTAGCTGCTGGCTGGGATCAACCCATCACACATTATAGAAATCATTGCTTTCCTGAAGCTGTGAGATTACTCTAGTGGGGTTTTCTGGAGGTTTTCTTGTAATAATTTCAGCAGTGAGTCAGCTACTTATGTTGCAAGATAGATGAGAACAGTAGTTAAACAGGCTTAACCAGATATTTGTATTGGTACACACAGAAGCCTGTCTAGAGTGTTGCCATTCATGAGGGGTACTCTTCATGTTATTTGCTACCTTTAAATATCTTTAGATTGATGTAGAAAATTAAAGATGAGATCTGTGCTAAAAACCAGCAGTACAGATCTGTTGCAATGTTAGGAAAACATAGCCATGAAATGGACTTTCCAATCTGGGAAACTGAGATTACAAACTTTGTTTCAGGACTGGAACAAAAAATTGTTTTCCTGTTTCTTACCCTACAGGAAAAATATACTAAACAAAAATTCAAGCTTCATGAATTGTTTCCATTGATTGAAAAAGCATTATAAAACATTTAATGATGCTGTACATATTCTGCTTAGAAGACAGAGTTTCAATTAAACACTTCACATACATAAAAAAAAAAAAAAAAGATTGCTGTTAGTGAACTTTTCCTAAGGGGTTTGAGACTCCCAAACTTTCCTAGGCATGCTGAGTTCTTGTGTTCCTATTTATTTCTCAACATAGAAAATGCATTTCTGTGCCTGGGGTTGGCATCTGTAAGCAGGTCTGGGTGGCCTGGCAGGTGGTGGAGCCAGCAGGGCAGGGAGGAGGTCCTGCTGCCTCCCGCCTGCCCCAGGGCAGAGCCAGCTGGATTCCAGCAATGGCCCTGGGGCTCAGAGGGACTGGGGAGCGCCTCCTCCCCATGGGGCGAGCAGTGCTCAGTTAAAACTTCAGCACTGAGATGGAGAACTTATCAGCTCCAGGGTGCCTAAGGAATTGCAGCTTGCACTGAAGAGGTGTTTGTCTGTCCTGGGGTGGTGCAAAGCAGGAACGGCAATGCAGCTTGTCCTGCTGCACCTGCCATGAGTCAACCTCCACCACTGCTGTCCCTGTCTTTCTGGGGTAATTCAGGGTGACAGAACTCACCTCTCCTGCCTCATTAAAAGGCTTTGGTGGCATCTTTCCACCCACCTCCCTTTTTAATACTAAGGGGCTGCATTTAGCTGTGCTTTTCCAGTGTGATGGCAAGTCAAACACAGCAATGGCTCTTGCCTTAAATTCAATGTTTTTTTATGGCAGCTAACACCATCTGCCTTTGCACTTGATTGAGTATTTTTTTGTATCAGCATTTAAGAGATTCATTCTTTTTCAGAGATAACAGTGGCTTCAGGACACAAATGTTTAAAGGGATCCGGTCATATGGTAACCCTTTTGTACCCTGTCCAACTCACGCAGGTGTCGTCTCCTATCTTTAACAGAAGTTTTATTTCCTAAAGCAACACTTATTCTGAAGCAGAATAGGAATTAAGGAAACCTGTAGAAATCTTTCCTGAGAGAACCAAATAATGTGTTTCTAGCTGATCCTACTATATTTGCTGAATGATATCTCACAGCAAATATCTGAAGAGAACACAAACAATTTCAGGGTGTTTAAAGTTAGCCCAATTCCTGAATCTTTACCATTATTGATGAGAAGGCTTATCTATGCTCTCTACTATTAGCCCAGTCTACCACTAAACCAAAAGTCAGAGATTTTTTTGTAAGCTGTTCTGGAAATGTGGGCGTGCTCATCTTCCTCTAAATTCCCCAAGTTTCTCCAATTTCTCCCCTTAAATGCAAGCATACAGAAGTTTTTCCGGCACTGCAATATCCCCTTACAAACACCTCAGAGTCACCCAGTGGTGTATCCTCGATGGTGGTGGCAAGAGGCAAGGTTATGTCATGCCTTGGGAAGTGCCAGGCGATGAAGTCTTTCTCCCAGGCTTATGCAGATCCACAAAGAGCTCATGTATGTCCCCCTTGATTGCCGAGCACTGCCGGCTGAAGGGAGGCTCACTTGAAGTCTCAGCCACACCAGTGTCAGCCCAGTGTCCACAAATGGCAGTGCCATTGCTGCAGCAGAAAGGGAGTGCTGGAGGTGTTAAAACTGGATTGTCATTTGGTCCCTGAGTGATGGCAGCTTCCCTGCAAGGTCGCACAGTCCTGAGATCCTTTACTTGAGTAGTCTGCATCAGAAGTATTGCTGACTATAGTTAAAGCACCTCATAGTTTGGTAGGATGTGGTGTCAGCTACAGACATGGCTAGAAAATGTGGGAGTGGGTTTTGAGTCCCTGCCTGGTCCTACCTGTGATACAGGCTGTGGTTATGAAAATTTTTAGAGCAGCATAACTGTCAAAAGGGTGGTTTTATGACAAAACTGGATATCTGTGCAGGTGATGACTCTAAAGCAGGAGAGGCTAACTCCACCCCAGGGGCAAAATATATGTACTGGATCATATAACCTTGTCCCTTCCCTCAGTGCAGCTGCATCCAGCCTGCATAGTAGATATAGCTTTAAAACAGATACAGCCAGCCTGGGCATGTGAACAAGTGATGGTGTAATGTCAGCTCTGCTATATAACTCCATACCACCATTGCTGCCCAGGCCATTAACCAAGTTAGTGTGTGTCTGCCTCTGTCTTGCAGAAAAGTAGTAGGTGCAGTCAGGGGGTAATGGAAAGGGCAGGGAACTGCACTGTGTTTTCCCAGATTTTCCTGTGTCAGATGACATAGAACATGTGCTGAACTGGGCAAGATTTAGGGGGAAGGATGGGGAAAGTGGTCTTTGGTCTTTTTGATGTCCCCAGGAAATCTATGCTTGAGAGTCTCCATTATTTCCTGTAAAGACACGTCTCTGACACAAATCTGCAGTGCTAAGCAGAATTTGCACAGTCTGCTTTTGCCCAGTGACAAGTAAATTTGGGTTTTTTTAGATAAGTTTTTAAGTAAAGCAGAGCTGGTGCAGAAATTATTGGTTTTAATTTCTCATTTGTTTATGCCTGCGATTTAATTACTGCAACCCGTTACCCCTGTTATCAGCTTCTTTAAGCTTTTACTGATTATTGGGCATCAAGAATATAATTTATTTCCTTTTGACAGAAAACAACTTTCCATGAAGTGACAATCCATCAGGTGAAATTGTCATGTTAATCAGTCCATTCACAAATACACCATGTGTGTGAAGAATGGCTAGTTAAAATGCATTAACAAGAGATCAGGAGATTGCAGGATGTTACCAATAGTTGTGGTCAGGAGTAATCACCAGGTTCTCTGTAAACACATGCATGATTTGATTTCCCAGTTCCTATAGAACAAGGTTTCAGTATCAACACACTTGCCTGTCCTCGATTTGGCTGGGATAGAGTTAATTTTCTTCCTAGTAGCTGGTATAGCACTGTGTTTTGGATTTAGTATGAGGATAATGTTGATAACACACTGATGTTTTAGTTGTTGTTCAGTAGTGCTTACACTAGTCAAGGACTTTTTAGCTTCCCATGCTCTGCCAGGTGCGCAAGAAGCTGGGAGGGGGCACAGCCAGGACAGCTGACCCCAACTGGCCAAAGGGCTATTCCATACCATATGGCATCACGCTCAGTATAGAAACTGGGGAGAGTTGGCCAGGGGGCAGTGACCACTGCATCAGAGGGTGGTGAGTGGTTGCATCATTTTTCTTTTTTCCCCCTGGGTTTTGTTTCTCTCTCATTGCTCTCCTTTTCATTACAATTTTTATTACTATTCTTTATTATTATTTTTGTTGTTGTTGCTGTTATTTTATTTCAATTATTAATCTGTTCTTATCTCAACCCATGAGTCTTCTTACTTTTGCCCTTCTGATTCTCTCCCCCATCCCACTAAGGGGAGGGTGAGTGAGCGGCTGTGTAGTGCTTAGTTACCAAATGGGGCTAAACCATGACATTGCCACTTGGCAGAGCCCCTGTCTGGGTCTGTGATGGAGACATTACATTAGCAAAATGCTTTTCAAATCATAGAATTAGACTTTTTTTGTGATTAAGCTGAATGTGAGGCATTTTTTCTTCTCCTTAAATTTTCTAGGCAAAGCATACAGATATCAAGAAGGGAGACACTAAGATCCTGAAGCAAAACTAGACAAGCCAAATGCTAGCTCCCTTCCTCCCTGAGGAGAAGGAAACGTTGATCCTTCCAAGCTGAGAGGACCCAAGGATTGCTTTACTCAACATTAAACTTTTGTGTGCACCTGTAGTTTATTACAGTTTAGGTGCCATCCTTCTGTTTGTATTTTAAGTGTTACACATTCTTCTGCTGTGCATTTGGAGTCAGTAGGCAGAGGGCACAGCATAATCCCATCCTCAGAAATTGGTGATATCATACATGGAAACCCATCCCCACAGCCAGTGAATAGCTACAGCACATTTTCCTCATTGTAATTCTTTCCAATTGCTGGCTGGAATGACTGTTTCACCTTTGCTCCTCTGTAATCACGACAGGTATATCTAAGTTCAGATCTCCCAAAGTCCTCATCCAGTGCCCACTTTCTCATCTAAGCCTGTCCTTCTAAGGCTGGTGTGGAAACAACTGCTGCAGGCCAATTGGCAGGAAGGTCGATAGGTATATTTTGAGACTGAGGCAGAATAGAAAAGATGACTTTCACATTTCTGCGTAGTTACTAGCTCTGCACAGGGTCTATGGATCTCCTGCCCAGCATGTTTCTCAGTGGGCTGTGGATCAGGCCGTTTGACTTCTTTTGAAAGACGTACCCCGCTTGCTACAGCCGCACAGGTTAAGCTGCATTTTAGAAATTATTACATCAACAGTTCTAAAATGCAGGTATTCAAACATATAAAAAACACTAATTTTTTTTGGAACTGCACATATCAATTATTAGTTGTCAAGGAAGAAAAAAAAAGACTAAGCTTAAAAATTTATAATTTTATCAGTGAACACCTTGAATGCATTTAAGTTTGACCAAACTTAAAATTGCTATAATCAAACAATATTATGTCATTTGTTTATATTTAAGTCAAGAAAAAACAGTCTCTCCAAACCAAAAATGGTGCAGAATCAAAATACATAGCATCATCTATATGCTGAGCCATTTGATATCAAACATCAGTCCCTACTTTAGGAACCAAAACCCTACCACATGGATTATTCAGTTATTTTGGGGGCAAAACCCACCTTCAGCAAAGCTCAGAGTGAAACTCCCATTGATGGAGCCTTTCCCTGTCTATTTGCCCGGTTGGTGCCCAGGCTGCTGGGGCTGCAGCTCAGCTCCTGGGGCACGCGTCGATGCAGCCCTGTGCAGGTCAGTGAGGCTGCCCTGGTCACACACACACCTCTGGGTGATTTGCAGCACCCCTCATTCAAATCCCCTTGAGTTTTCCCTGATAGTTTTTACAGGCTTTTCCCACACATCTTGAGAGAGCAAGCACTGCTATAGCAAGGTATATCGCCATTACTTAGTTAATGTAGAGTTTATCATGATTTGTTCTGCTTAACTCTGTGAAATAAAGGGACTTCAAGCATGTGATTTATGCCTTTGCTGAAGCACTCACACACAAAATGATTTGACATTTCAGTCAAATATTTTTGAGATTAAAAATGTAAACAGCGTAAGGTACCTAACCTGTCAACTGATTGATGTATCTATTACTTTAAATGAAGTCAAACATGAATGAAGGCTACAGCCTACCTTTGGACAAGTGTATTATGCTATTTTGAGTGCTGGAATTAATTTCAGAAGGTTGCTTAATGGTGCTGCTAAAACAAATATGTTTTGCAGAAGGAAAATACTGGCAGAACAGCACAAGACTGAAGAAAAGGGATCTGTTCATAAAGGATTCTTCTATACAATTTTGTATGAATTAACTAATTTGAATCCATGCAATTATTGTGCTCCTACAGGTCTGCTGCCTGTTTGCTAAACTGTGCAGTGTACTGAGTTTATTATAAATCTAATGCTGCTATGGTTTCCTGAATTACTATCAGACATCTTTGATATAAGATATCTTATAGCTAACATATCTTCTCATATTCACTGTTACAAGCAAAAAGAGCTCACAAACAAAAAAGAAATGAAACAGAGAAAGTTTTAAAAATATGCATTTAATTCAGATTTCTTCTAAGTGCAGCCTTCTTTAAGGACATAAATACTTATTTCTAAATTCTAAAATTCTGTTAAAAATATAATACTTTGGGTAGCTATTACAATGTGAAATTTGACATGCAGCAGTAATTTTCCATACTACATTTTACAAAGGGCTTGACCATCTGTCTACGATATTTTCCCAATGCCTCTTTTCATTGACATCTAGTGGGAAGTTCAAAGTTCTCAGCAGTAGGTTTCAATATCTATCACCATTTAAAGATTGTGAGTTACAGGGAAACTTGGATTTTTATTTTTTTTTCTCTGTTTCCCTGATGGTGACAGCAGGCATTCTGGGCATCAGAAACAAGAGTGAAACCGAGAGATGATACCTGTAGATCTCATTTCTGCAGTCTGCCTGGGTTCAGCTTGGAGGATATCACAATGTAAAATGGGTTCCTGGAACTGTAACTTTTTTCTTATACAAAGTCTTAATGCTCTAGGACTTTGTTCTGCAAAGTATTGAGCCCTCTGAAACAACCACAAATGATTGGTGAGATATATGCCTGAAGACAACATATTTCAATGCGGTGTTGCTTTAGATGTGAACACCTGCCTTGGATGAAACTAAGGGCAGCATCACCGCAGCAATTTTGCCTCTCCCATTAGATGTGATATAGAGCACAGTTGGCTATAAGTGATGGTAACAGTGTATAGCAGAGGGAGCTGCTTACCCTGCCTGCATCAGCCCTGCCTGCCATGCCACATGGGATCGAGCTTCCAGAGGGACCAGAAGGCTCTGTGGTGCTGTGTGAGCTACTCAGAAGTATCTTACATCAAAGATTTCAAAACAAACCCATTCTTCAATTTTCTTGAAGTGACTCCTTGTCTTTTAGTAAAACCTTTGAGAAAAAAATGTTGAGAAGGTTTTGTGTCTTATAAAAAAAGATTTAAAATTCAGTTAACAATGTTCCACAGGTTATTCCACTGATAGCCTGTACAGATCCATGGCAAAACCCCACAGTGAATCAAATCACATCTTCCTCAAAGCCAGTGTCTCTGCATTTCCATCGGGAAAATATAATCAGAGGAGCACTGTGCTGCTTTCCCCAGCAGTGGAAGAATGAATAGGCTCTGCTAGGATTATTTGTACAGGAAATTCGATTGCTAGTATACATTAAAAGGTGATGTTAAAGTGTTATGACAATGAGGACTACCAAGACCAATAGAGAAACTGATGTTCTGGAAAACCAGATCCAATTAGATGGAGATCTTGATGCACTGAAATACATCTTCTCTACATGGGCAGTACCTCACAGCCGCAGCAAATACATTGAGTTTGCTGCTCACAGACCAATCTGTCTCCAACTCCTGTCACAGAACGACCTGCAGGAAAATGTCAAAAGTGCCCAAGACACTTAGGTGTTCCAGTCACTTAAATCCCCTAATGGGCATGAGCTCTTCGGGCAAGCAAGCAGAGCAGGGTCAGCGCTAAAGCAAGGAAGCTGTTCCTGGCGCTGCCACTACAGCATCGCGCTGGCTCCAGCACCCCAGAGAGGTAAAACAGGTGGTAAATTAATCAAATAACCATGCAAGCTGGCAAGAAAGAACAATTTCCTCACAGTGAAACTTCTCCTTTCTGGAATATTCTTACCAGAAAAGGGGTAGAAATACGTGTAACCACAATTGGTTAAGGGGAAAAAAGTTGGTACAGATACACAAAATTATACTCCAGCTGTTATTTATTTGTCTAAATGTTCTGTCTCCTGCTGTGTTATATTTTGTAACACTTATAAGGTATTTCTGCCTTTAGTAAAACACATTTTGAAGAAATAGAGAACAGTTAGTGTGGGGGATTTTACCTAGAATATATGATCAGAATTTTTCTATCATAAAGTGCGAACTGGACGTTGAGACTTGGAATGACTTCTCAGTTCTCTGTGCCTTAGAACAAGGCAGAAGATATAACTTTGGTCCTGAATCTTAATTTCTTAATATGAAAAATATATGCCTATAATAAGCATGTTGAGCATAGAGGAAAGATAGATAAAGCATTACAATAATATTTTGGGCTTATTTTATTACAATTCAGAAGCCAGCAAAGCAATCTAGCATAAGCTCAATTTTAAATGTGAGGCCTGTCCTGCTGAAATATATTATGTACTTTGCCAGACCAAATCTTATTACAGTAAGGCATTAGGAAAAAGGAACAAATGTACATGTTTTATTTAACTAACAGACTGCAAATTTTGATTTTTTGTTTCCAGGTAGGCTATTTTAAATTTATTTGTAACACATAAGTATGCTAAGGTTGGATTTTCTATAGGCACAAGGATTAATATGGCCTGCCTTCTATGTAAAATAATTGCATGCATAGATCAAGTGGAATTTCTCTTTGACCTGACACAAGTGTCTGTGAGCAGACACCAATATTCCCCAGAAAGTTTGGACTGTATGATACCTAATAGTATAGAATGAATGAGAATCTGGAGGGAAAACAAAAACAAAAACAACAAAAACAAAAACAACAAAAACAAACACAAACACAAACAAACAAAAACAAAAACAAAAAAGGAAGAAATAGGTAAGAAAAAAAATCCAAATGCTAAAAACATTTCCCCAAAATCCTATTACAACTTTTATTATTCATCTGTTAAGCCAAGCACAGAAAGAACCTTCCTTGTAACTACAGTGGTCAAACAGAAAGAGGGCAGATGGTGTTGCGAGGAGCTTTCAGGGCCAAGATGTCCAATCGGTGGTAGCATGACTTGAGACAGCGTTCATAAAGTCACAGTTGTTGGGGAGAGCAATAGAGCTGAACTCAATTCACAGGAAAAAACATTGCATTCTTGATTCCTTTATGTAGTTACTTTGAAATCAGCATTGCTCTCCAAGCTGCTATGTCTGCATTTATTTAAATTAAGCAGAAAGTTTATGTATAGAGGTGAAGCTGGAAATCCAGCAATATTAGAAGTCAGAAACTAAATGTCATGTTGTACAACCAAATAGCACATAAAACTGAAATTACTCTCTCTGTCTTAATGCTATATAATATTTCTAGAATTTAGTATACTTTTTACATCCTTGTAGTGTGAGGTTTTCATAAGAAAAATTGTCATAATTTGACTCTAAGTTAGAATTCATCTTCCTTTAACTTTTTACACAAATTTTGTAATGCCCACTAACACAATTCCTGTGTTTTTTTTCCTCTTTCCTTCAGTATCATTTCAGGATATTTAATCCTGGCAGAACTAATTAAATATGATCCTGAAGTGAGATCAGCCCCGCCGGACTGGGTGTGGAACAAGGCGGATTCTGCAGGGGAGATGGGATTCCTTTGTGAACAGGCTTTCTCAGGAGCTTTGACTTTTATTTACTTTGGTTCTTTATTGCAAGGCAAAAAACCCTAAATCTATGAATGAAAGCTCATGATTCTCTGAGACTGGTTAAAAATCATAATGTTTTACTAGAGGTAAAAATAGAAAATGTGTTCTTTTATGTGGCAGGGCTCCTGACATATGAGCCCCAAATGATTATCCCCTTCATTTAATATGTTTCAAACACCGACATGCACAAGGTAAATATTTTTCTTCAAAGAAGAGTGTAAGAAAATAATGAAGAAATAAAATAATAAAAAAAAATCAGTCAGTTCATGTAAATGCCGTATATTATTTATAATGGAATAAGAAAACAGAACAGAAAGCTTCTTTACACACATATAGCTCTTCTGAGGATAAAGAAATTTCAAATGAAGAAGCAGAATCAAAAACGCATGATAGTGTACCCTGTAATATACATCAAACTGTTAAGGAACTGATGGCAATATCTCTCCCTATAGCTCTGCCAGGAAAACGATAGTGTCCATGCATCCTCCTGAAAAACTGCTTGTGGAAAATAAGTATTGAAGCTGTATTAATTTCAGTATCTCCTATTTAAGAAATGTACTGATAAGTAGGAGAGAAAGGACCCAGGAAAAACTACAAGATTGAAAGTGGTCTTATTTACAGATCCTGTAGCATGGCTAAGGAAAACATTTTTATCAGTGTTTCAAAATAGCCAACAAAGATGTAGAAGCTGACAGCTAGGAGCAGAAGTGAGACTAAATGCATTTTTTATCAGTGAGAGTAACTCACCTTTGCAGTGATTTCCTAGGGGAGTAGCAATCCATTGGTAATTTCTTCAGTCAAAATGAAATATTTTTCTGAAAATCTTGCTGCAGTTTAAATGAGGCTTTATTCAAGAAGTCCTTTGTACTCTCAGAAACACACTGTCCAGCAGTCAGCAGATTTCAGATACAAAGTTCTGGCTAAGCTTGCTATAGAAAAAGAGGCAAAAGCTGAAGCATGCTCAAAGTTTTTATACTTACCAAGTTTGGGGCACCAGTTCCTTCAGCCCAGTGTCTTGGAGAAGCCATGGACAGGAATTAAGATTGGTAAATAACCTTTGATTGTTTGTTATTCATTTATGACAGTTTTTTGGCATCCCTGACAAGAAGGTGAGATCTCTGCTGGTCCAGGTGCTACACCCACAAAGAAAACTGTATCTGCCTCAAGGATAGAGGATGCTGTGCCATATTGCGAGCAAGCACAGCATCCACTGGAACACGTGTGGGACTCAGAAGACAGATAGAACTCTGACCTCAGGATGTTGCTTGGGAGCACCTAGCACTGAGCAAACATATAACAAGGGGTATAGTTACACTAGAGGGTCTGTGGAGGGAGTCAAGGTGACCCAGGACTGACTACACCTTAGCCAACCTCTGAGCCAGCTGCAGCCTTGCGGGTTGAGCTCTCTGGGACAGAACTCTTGCTTTTGGGGTCAGCAACAAAGCTGCACCAACAGAGAAGCCACCTGGCCTTAGGATGACTGGCCAGACCCTCGTGCCATTTTGTCTGCTGTCCACAAGACATTTCTTTGCATGCTATAAGCCAGGAGAGGTCCTGCAGAACCTTCCCCTCTGCTCAACGCAGACCGTAGCCTCATCTCTGCTCTGGAAGCTCAGACTCAGCAATGTGCTGACCCCAGTAGTGATGACTCCACCCACAACTGAGCCTGTAGATGTTGGAAGAGTTGATTCTTTGACTCAGCATCTAGGGAGGTATCTTCTCCAGTTTCTGACCGGGTTTGTGTAATTACTTCAATGAGAAAGTCATTACTAGTTACAGTTAAACCTTGAGACACCTTAGCTAAGCCCTCTCCCAAAGATTTCTCCCTTTTCTGTGGAAGAACTGTGCAAGCCCCTAGACATGGCTCATTTTCAGCCAGCACCATCGATTTGAGTACAAGTGGATGCAATGATGTATTTCCCTTAAACAGCAGGCCTCCCATTCATCTACCAACAACATGATTTATGTCTCATTCCTCTGATAGCTCCATTACAAGGTAACAGCCTACCTCCAGTGCAGCATGCACTTTGGTATCTCTTCAGTGTTTATTTTTTCCTTATTACTAGCTTCACATACAGACCGTGACTCACATTTACTGGGAGTATTCCACTTGTTCTAACACTCAAGTCCTGCTGAGCATGCCTGAGGCTGACATCTCTTACTGCCAGGAGAATGCAAGATAAACCTGTCAGCCGGTGATAGTATTCCAGCAGCATCCTACAACACCATGCAGCCTTTGCAGGATGGAGGGACATGTATCTTTGAAGGAATGATGGAGCAGCTCAGTTGATCTCCATCCAAAAAGCAGCTGTGTTTCCAGAAGTCCTTACCATGGAGTGAGAAGACAGACTGCTCCTTGAGCATTGCTCACATCGGGCTAGGCCAGCTTCTGTGCTAAGAAGGTGGTGTCAGTCATTGGAGAAATTCAAAGTGATGCCCTGTCTTTAATTTGTACTGTAGTACTTAACTGCAGATGGCTTGAGACTTGGTGTCAGACAGTGGAAGCTTCAGTTCCCATAAAACTTCTGTGTATACCAGTGAAACTGCTTGTTCCCAGCATGTTAGAAGAGGTGCTCAGTAGCTTGCAGAAATAGGCTTCTTAGCACTGATAGTCTTTGCCCAGGTGACCTACTTCTCCCCAAATTCCAGTCTAATTTCCCAGTAGCCAAACACCACACCTCCCTGCATTACAGCTGCCACAATGCCCTCCTTCCTGGAAGAGGCAATTCCAAACAGCTCATAAAACGGTTCAGGAAGCAACAAGTAAGCTGGAGATTTTGTGCAGTTCATAGTATTCATATGCATAATTTAGTAAAAATGTCCTCCTCTTGAAACCCAAAGATGTTTCAGTTTGCATGGCAGGACTGAGGCTTATGAGGGACCTTCCAAAGGGTCCATCCACCTTGCCCTTTGCCTTTCATTACTGCAGAGATGAACCATAGCGAATCACAACAAATCTTCTCTTCTTTAGTTAACTCTATTTAACATCAAAGGTTGGATGCTGCAGTTTTAGCTGCATCCTCCCTGCTGTATCACTGTGATTTATTGGTATCTGTCCTTCAAAGCTATATGCTTTATGTATCGCAATTACTCTGCATTCATAATCCATTGCCACAGACTTCCTATATAACCTGGGACAAATCATTTATGACCAGGACTTTGTAAAGATATTATGGGGATTAAATTTGGTGGACTATTCATTAAACACATTGATTATTCTCTTTCTTAATATCTCTTTGTCTTCATTCTTCATTTGAAAAATTAAGATAGCAATACTCAGATATTAAATGGCTTCATCTTGCTAATTTAGGTTGCTTACTGTCCCAGGTAAGGTCTTTCTTTTACTGTGTTTGCATAGAGCATAATTTAATGAATCCATCTCAGGCAGAGATGGATGTGTCCTGGTACCTTAGGACATACAATTACACCTGTAAATGACATTTTGACATATTCCACTTTTCTTAAAACTACTACAAAGTGAAAGCACACTTATAATGTAAATTTTAATGCAACTTTTGCCATCACACTGCTAGTTCAATTTTAATATCTGCAAAACTTTATCCTGTTCATAGCCATAGACCAGATAAATATTTTAAGCAACTCAACACGCATTTAAATTTGGATCTGAAAAGACATACAAAAAGTAGCTCTGAATACGGTTGAATAAATAGAATAATTCTTTCTTAATCACCTTAAAATTATTTGCTTCTTTACACATAAAATGAGTGGGACTTAGTTCACCTGATTTGTATATAAAGTAGGAAGGGTATCACTGTAAAAGTAGATGTTCCCCTGTTCTCACACTCTCTGTCGTATTGATATGTTTTATGGGCAATATCATCACCAAAATGGGTTTGTGAATTTTCAAAAATATTTTTAACACAAATACGTAAAAAACATCTTATAAAAAAGTAACAACGGAATTGGCATGTAAGAAAAGAACTGGATTTGGCCGAAAGTCATCAGAATCAGTCTTTCCTTGGACTTCTATGGATTTAGATCACACCTTAAACATTTTAACATTGATTTAGCACTCAAGAAAATCAAGAGTAAATGCAGAGGATATGGGTGACTAGAAGATACAGTTCTGCTTCTAAAACCATGGAACAGCTGTGTATGGAGGTGGTTTCCCAAGGCAAATAGGGAGCCTTAAGGCTGCTGTAAATGAAGTCCATAAAAAGTGCCCATAAGCAGTGTCCATAAGGAGCATCAGGAGATGCCACCTCTTCAGAAATTAGGTGTTTCATCAGAAAAAGGTTCACTTTGTGAAAGTTTTGCTGTAACCACATTCTACTTTTTTCCTTGGGAAATCTACCTGGTTTTCCACTCAATGCTCTATTGAGTATGGAGGAGCCTGGGCAGCCTTGATGCCTGGCTCAGGAGCACACTGCAACACAGATCCCAGAGCCAGGGACCCCTTATACCAAGGGGAGGGCTGGGATGACTGGCTGGCATGGATAAGAGACAGATTCTCTGGGATATTTATGTGCTGAATTAATTCTTACTTCAAAATCCAGTAAAACCCTGGAAAGCCCTGTTGCTTCCTTAAATGGGAACTATTTTTACCAGTGTTTGCATCACTCCTTTGTAATTCATCAGAGTACACTATACGTATAAGTTGTTAAGTGTCCTGATGGGAGATGGATACATAACATTGTTAGGTGGATACAGATATGTCTGGAGCTGCATGGAGCTGATCAAGTGAAACAGCAAATAGTTTATGCCTTACTCCAAAAATCAATTCCATGGAAAATTTAATTTCTGAGTAGGAAAAATAAAATTACATTTTCCATCTTTTCTTTCCCCTGTGGAGCTAAAATGTGAAAAATTGATCTATCAGCAGTTCTTAGGCATTTATTAAAGATATGACTAATGGCTCCTGGTAAAAGGTGTGTTGACATAACCCTACACAGGCATCTCCACCCATGTGGTCGTCACCCAGCCATAATCCCACTGTCCTCAGGGCAAATCCACACACCCCAGTCTCCACCCTCTGTGGCCATGGCACCCCAGTCGCGTCCCACACAGCTGCCTTTCTCCCTGGGCACTAGTGCTCTCCCTGCAAGACCAGGAGGTTGTTGTCCATCCTCATGTGGGAAACAGCATCCATTTGTTCTCCCCAGTCCCTTCCTCCCTCTCCTCCTGTGGCCAGACCTGGTTTTGCCTACTTTTTCCAGGAACTTGAGTCATTTTCAGTGTTTGGTAACTTCCTTGCCTGCTAGAGTTATGAACATCTTCCACAAGGGCACAAATATCTCTAAGAGCATCCACCCAAGAAGCTGTCAACACTTTCAATACAAATATGCCTCACTTTCTTAGGTACAGACTGTACTCCCTGGTCCTGCAATGTTCAGGCCTTGTGGCACTGCCTGTGACTCCAGCTTTCTAAATTATTCTCTCTGACAGGCCTTTTTCAAGAGCATTTTTGTGTCAGCATTCACCAGTGATGTGCTATTGTAAATATTTCACTGTATTTAAAGCCTTCAGGTAGTTTTCTTCTTATTTCCAGCATTTCTGTCCTGTGTTGTTTTGATGGGATACTTGAAAGAAGATTAAATAATTTCCACTTAACATTTGAGCTTCAATTTTAATTGGGTGTCAGGTCAGGTTCTGAGTTTAAATTGATCTGTGCATTGCCTTTCTTTGCTTCTTTTCGTTCTGCTCCTGATCTTCACTCCCATGGGGCAACATGACTTTTGCAAAAGCTGTTCTAATGCTTTTCCCATCCACACTCCGTGCATTGCCAGAGTTAGCACAAAAGCACATAGAAGAAGGATGAGAAATCAGAAAAATCCACTCAGACGTCTCTTTTTTCCTTTAATGTGCCTTAAAATGCCACAAATTAACATAATCCATCTTAGAGAACTGGTCAGAACATTGCATTTTAAAAATGTAGTGGTTGTGGTTTTTTTTTTTAAAACGTTTTCCATTAATGTTCCTCATCTTTCAATAAAAATAAAAGCAGAAGGGGATGTTCATTGGGAAAATCGGGTTGTGTCTCTCCTCCCTGTCCCCACACATCTTTGCCTGTCTTGCTGTTGATAACAGAGGGCAGGAGCAAGACACTGGGTTCATCCAAGGTCTTCATGCTGTGGCCACCCGATCTCTACCCCCAGACCTGCCTCTCCATTCCCCAGGCAGGTGGCAGGGAGCCAGAGGTAGCAAGAGGCATCAAAGATTGTCAGAGTCCTCCCAGGGGCCCTGCTCCGACTGCCACCAAGGCACAAAGCCCCTTCTGCGCACATTTGTCTTAGTAGGAGGGAAAAGGGAAAAGGCCAACAAGTGGTTTGGAGGGAGAGAAGAAAATTCAGACAAGCTGAAATGTTTCAGTGAGCAGCTTTGGAAAATAAGATTTTAAGAAATTGTTTCCCCCATGCACCCTTACTGTATTCCAGGCAGCCAGTTTAACCACTTACTAGCCTGACCTCTCTCTGTAAAAGCCAAGCCTGTTTCTGGCTGCAAATTTTGTACTCTTAAAATACTGCTTAAAAAGCCACTTGCTCTCCTTAAATAAGAGAAACACGGAGACAGTCTGCTTGTTAGCTGAACAGGAGGAGAATCTGTAGATCCCAGATAGATAATCCTGAAGCAAAAGTAAACAGCATCAACAGAGCTACCAGAGAGTGAGTTGATCCATAGGTTTTGGAAGAGTCATTCACAGGAGGAGGCTTAGCACAGGGGTTTCTGTCAATCAAAAGCTTTTTGAGCTTGCCTGGGTACTACTCACTGCCATCAGCAAGCTCTTATGCGCCCTCCATTGAATCTCACTGGGGTTGGTGGTGGAAGGGCTTACCAGCAGGGATCTGTCCTACAGATTCTGCCACTGCAGGAGTCCACAGCACTATATGGGAATATCTACTGTACAGTATAGCTATATGAAATCCATGCAACTTGGGTGGAAGCACTGTTTCATTCTCCTAAATACCTTCACTGCTGAAACACTGACATGGTCTCTGTGAGTTTCAGCTATATAGACAATGTCTTTATGAGCTTCAAAGGCCAGGGAAAGAAGGCTGTATTTTTGCTTGGTACTAAAATGACAGTTAGAACCAAGCTGACAGTCTGACTGTGATTCTGTCAGTGACGTTATCTACTGCATAAAGTTGCATTCAAATTAGCTGGCATGGAGGAACAGCATGGATGTGGATGAGGAGCTCCATCAGTTTTCCAGTGCCTTTCCCTGTACTTCTTGCAAGACCCTTGAACACTGTCCAGCTCAGAAAGCCAGGGAGTTTAATTGTGGTCTTGTAAAAGAGAATTAAAGAGGTGTCAGCATGATGATTGTATCTTCCAAATCGTGTAGTAACAATTAATGTTCAGGCTGTTTAAACATGTGAAGCGTGTGGCTCTGTTTGCTGGAGCAAAACCAGGTCACTCAAACTGAGTACGTATTTGTTTTGCTGTATAGTAAATATCTGGCTTTAAAGACTTTTTGTCCCTTTGGTCTGCCTTTTTTTGTAACCTGTCTTTTCAGCTGCACTGGGTTTAACAAAGCAATGTCCCACTGCCTGTGTGTTCAATTTTCTCTTACAGGTTGGATCCTCAACTGGATCTGCACCAGCTTGCAACAGCTGGTATTGAATCCACCAGCTTTAGCCCTGTCTGAGCATTCTGTAAAGACCCAAGTAGATGTCTCATCCTGAGACTTAATGAGGCACTCAGCCCTTGCTGAAGTCAGTAACCTCCTTAGGAGAAATGAACACTTTTTTTTGTGGACAAGGTGTTAAAAAGGTGAGAGTAGATACAGAGATGATAATGCAGTTGGCAACAGGCAGGCCAGAAAGTAGGGTACCTTGAAGGATCCTGGTTTTGTTATTTTATACTTGCATTTTGGATACGGAGGAAAAGTGCTATTTCCTGCAATTTGGCTTCCTGCTGTAGTTCTTTTTTGATGTGTTTTCTTTAGTATTGCCTTTGTGTCTCTTCCATTCAATGTCAACTTGCTCCCACAGTCAATATGATCGCCAGTGGTGTTGACAGGCCCCTGCTGCTTCAGGAGACCTTACGATCCTCCGCTGCTCACCCTGCAAAAGTCTCTCTTTGGGCTGCAGAGCAAGGGGTTGGCTTGGGTTACCTCCGGGCTCCCTTCCAGCCCAAATTACTCCATGAATCTGTGAAGGAGACATTTACCTCCCCACCAAGGAGGTGAGAGGTGGATATGCACTTGGGCAGCTGAAAGGCAGGTGATGGAGGATGTGTCATTTATTGGGCAACGGCCAAATTTGAGGGGAGCTGGGAGCAGCTGAGGAGACTCAGGCTGGCTGAGGGGCAGGCAGCAGGGACATCCAGCCAGGCGCGGACATCTCAGGTGTGGTGGGAATGCTGATTTCAGTGTGTTTTGTGTAACTTCTCATGGACTTTCTCAGGAAAGTGTGATGGATGATTGAATGAATCATTATGAGTGTGTGGGCTCTGCCTTCCAGTGGGTGAGATCTGTTTCACTCCAGCTTTGTCTCACATTATAAAGAAGTAAAAATGTGCTCTTCTGGAACTTTTTATTTATATTTCGCAATAAAAGCTCTGACAGCTGAAATAAAGCTGTTCATGGATTTATTATTTTCAAAAGTACAGACTCAAACTCACAGACGAGTAGAAATTGTGGACAAATAGAAGATTTGGACTTAAAGGAAAATAAGCGATAAATGATAATAAAGTGGGACGATGGCGCGCAGGTCACATAGCTTTGAGCATCAAGGCTGACAGCCATTTCTTGCTGTCCATTTTCTGCCTCAGCTGAGCACGACTTGAATTGAGTAGGAGGAAAGACCATGACAACACCACCATGTTTAGAGAGAAAGGACCAAGGGTGGTCTCCCACTAGCCATATTTTTTCAGCACTCACGGGACAAGGCCATCCCTGTGACAAGATGTTATACCTGGGTAAGTAATATCTGAAGGACCACAGAGCACCTGTCTGTGTTTCTGGTGCCAAAGGAGGATCGAGGTGCTCATGAGATGCAGCTTTGAGCAAGACCTCTTGTCTGCTTGTGCTTTCTCAGCCGGCACCTCCTTCATCTTTCTCTTTCTTTCCTGCAAGTCACTGTGAGCTTCTGTTTGGCCCATGCAGAAAGGTGATGGTCACAGAGAGGCCTTCTTGATGCCGAACTCATTCTGAAGAAAGAAAAATATCATTATATATTCCATGTGCCAGGGAGGCTCACAGCTGGGGAGGAAGGAAGGAGCTGAATCACAGAGGAAGAAGTGGTATGTGCTCTGTGTGTTTTAAAGGATCCTAAACATTCCTGATAAGAGAAAAGGAAAATGTTAAGAACTAGGCATAAGGCTTGTGAACTTTCTTCTCTCTTGTGTTACTCTTACAGTATGTGTCAGACCATAATACTATGGATAACAGGGTGTTATACAATGGGCTAAATACACTGGTGAAATAGGCACTGAAGATAAATGAGGACAAGGAGAAAAAAAAAGGTACCTGGAGATTAACTCCCTTGCTATTGCTGCTATTATACATCCTTCCAGATTCTGTCTTTATCCCTTCAATGCTGGAATTGTTTGATTTTGGTGTCTACTGAAAGTTAAACTTTCTACATAATTCTAACACGTTAAGGAATTAAAACTTTATCAGAGATATTCTGCCTTTTTTCTATTTAATTTGTTATTTCAAGACATTTACTTTCCAAGATTTACGTACATGAGTTCCAGCTGAACGCTTTGAGGTAACAGTTACAATCTAGTAAATAAATTTTGAGAGATGTCAGAAAGCTGCTCAAGAGGTTATCAGTCTTCCTCTCAGCCCCTACTTCTCGGTTCTCAGAAAATCCCTCTGTCCTTGACTCACTTTCTGCTAGGAGTTTCCCTAACAGTTTCTCTCTTGGGAACAGTGCCAGCGTAGCTGGATGGCACCTGGGGCTTATATGCATCCTGGAGAGCAGCAGAGGTGGTGTGGTGGCTGACCTCCATAGGCGTTGCCCTTTTTTTACCATTACATTCTCACACAAAACCACAGTAATAAATGTGTGGCAAGTTTCACACCAGCCTGTCCACAGATGAACAACTTTATCACGGCAAAAAGTTTTATTAGATCATTAGTCCCTGAAAAGAGGTGAGACTTCAGTTTTGCATGCAAAAAGTTACCTTTGTGAGTAGTTAAATCATAGAATCATAGAATCATAGATTTATTAAGGTTGGAAAAGACCTCTGAGATCATCTAGTCCAACCATCAACCCAAAACCCCATGCTTACTAAACCATGTCCTGGAGTGTCACATCCACATGTTTTTTGAACCCCTCCAGGGATGGGGACTCCCCCCCCCTGGGCAGCCTGTTCCAACGCCTCACCACTCTTTCAGTAAAGAATTTTTTCCTAATATCTAATCTAAACCTCCCTTGGTGCAACTTGAGGCCATTACCCCTCATCCTATCGCTGGTTGCTTGGGCAAAGACACCAACACCCTCCTCACTACACCCTCCTTTCAGGAAGTTGTAAAGAGCGATAAGGTCTCCTTATGGAGATGTTATGGATACTTCAAACGTTTTAGCACTCAGGCAAGAGAAGCCTATGCATACTGTGCTGGCACAGTGCATTGCAGACCCTTGATGATTCCCAAACCCCATCCTACAGCACAGCCTTACAAATCAGCTCGGTTCATTCCTGTCTGGTGATTTAAGACAGAACTCACAGGCAAGTGTCTCCGCTCCAGACAAGGCTAGGCAGTGACTCAGCAAGGGGACCAGATTACCTCCACTGCATTTCATTATCTGACTAGGAACGCAGCACAAGGGATACCATTGCTTCATCAAATGGCTATCGGGTTTTTGCCTGCCCACAGTCTTGTTCTGGGTTGAATGCTAAAATCAGAACTTTTCCTTCCTTTCTTTTTTTTCATCATTAAGCTCTCAAAAACCAGAATCAGTGGCACAGCTTTTCCTAAGCCTGTGCAGGGTGCCTGAAAAAATGAGATAGCTTTATGGAATGAAAAGCCAACAGCAGCAAAGGTGTATGTTTATAACAGATTATTTCTCCTAATGATAATAGAACCCATGCACCAAAGCTAGGCTTGATTCGTTCACTTCCATTGTTATTGATGAAAGGTTTTAATTTTTTCCTCATCTCACACAGGTTTATTAATTCTTAAATCAAATATACATTATTTTGTTGTTTCTCAACTGAAAATGCATGTTCTGAGACCAATTAAACTAAAGTATGGGGTGTATTTCTCATTCTGGCAAACAAATACAGCAAGAGCTTTGTGAATGTTTTTCATTGTAGGAGTCTGTGCTTCAGTGCTGGTCTACTTTACTGAATATTTTGATACTGCTTTGTAAGACGTGGCTGTATTTAATTGTTTGTCTCTGGATGTACATAGTTTATTTTTTAAAAGATTTCTGTTTTTTTCTTTAAGAAGCAGAAAACTCTGAAAATTGAAAAACAGAGCTATTTCTTTTGCATTCAGGCTTTCCACCTTTCTCTTTGGAAAACCTGAGAAAAATGAAGGAAAGAAAAATATTTTTTAAATCACAATGCGTTTCCTTAAGCATTTTTTCTTAATTTTCTATGAAAAGTTTACATTTTTAAGGTGTTTTTAGTAAAATTAACCATATTGATAATTTGTTACAAATCAGCTGTCATTAAAGAAATGGAATATTGGTTCAACAAGAACCCTTTTTGCCCAAGTCTTTTACTAAAATATAGACATTATAGATATTCAAAACATTAGTTACAAAATGGTTTTCTATATCCCTCAGCATTCTCAGAAACAGAAGTGCTAACTGAAGAAAGTTACTAATTTACTGGTGATGCCACAGTCAGGTTTGATTGCAAATTGCGCTAGGGAGTGTATTCTGATAATATTTCCGGACCCATTTTGATGACTCAAGAGGTCTGGATGAGATTTGAAAAAACCAGGTGGTCTTCTAAATGATTCTTTTGTTCATCTTGTTATTATTTAAAAGTCACTTTTTATGGAGTAGATCGAATTGGCCAAATGTCCAGATACAGTTCATTGCTACTGTTATGGCCATTGTTATTATTAATAATAAAAAAATAATATAGGAAATATCAGCAGTAATAACAGCATCAACAAGACAATTATACAAGTATTATGGCCAGTTCGGCTGCTTCTGTCAAGCTTTCTGCCAGAAAACTTGGCTTAAAATAAAAGCCTTGAGAAATCAAATCTAGATAAAATCATAATTAAAAAACAAGGTAAATTACTTACAGCAAAGGATAGCGAAGCAATGCACCAGCTTGCTAAATTATGTGGTAAATTTTTAATGACAGAAATTTTTACGTAAAGATATTTTCTCCTAGTCTATGTTCTTTGGAACAGAACTTTCAACCAACCAACTAAAAATTTAGGTTTTCTACTGGAAAAATACCTTCTGCTGAAAGCAAATAATTTTTTGTATAAACAGTTTGATTTTTGCAAAAATTCTCTCCAGGAACATAAAGAAATTGAATATTCTGTAAAAGTTAAATGCTTTGTTTAAAACAACAAGCTGTTTTATACTTTCAGTTCCTATTATTTTACAGTGCAGAATATAAATCAAAGTTGGAATGAATAATTTTTGTCCTTTGAAGGGGAGGATTGAGTTTATCCTCTGCTACTGTTTGTTCAGCACTTCATTTCTCTGGGAAACATTTATTTTTTCAGTTGCTTTTCAGGATGGAAAAATTCCAAATCGTGGGATCATTATGAAATGAATTATCAGATTTCCATCCAGCTCTAGTTTTGGACTTGCAGTACAACTTGCTATACCAGGAATCAGACTAAATAATCGATACAGAGAAAATCCAACAAGGTACCTGTAAGCATTTTGTCCAATCAAGGTGAAAGAGTTGCTGATTTGGAGTTGGAGGGGCTTTTGTATGTACTTACAGTTAGGCAAAAACTGAAATACATATGCTCTTCAATTACAGTAAAATCCAAGGAGATGGATTCATAAATGTATATTTGATGGGTTGTCCATGAATTATCCAACTGCAGTTTGTAATCAGAATAATACATTTGAGAAAGTATTGATGTACAATTTCTTTTTTACTAGATTTGCTCTTTTTGATCTTTTCTCAAGAGTAACATCAAGGAACTTTCATAAAATCTAACACTTAGCAACGTTCATGGCAAAGGATATATTAATTGAAATTCTTTGTGCCTCAAAGTCATTGCAGGCAATGGTCTAGTTATTCAATTATTATCATTTTTGTAGAAAGAGGAGAAGCTTTGCACTATATATAATATCGTATTTCTTTCTCAAGCATCCCATATTCATCTGAGATCATAAAAAAGCAGGAGTGGAGGCAACCTTATTTTGACAGCTTAGGTGCTTTATAATGTACTCTCCCAAAGACTTACAAGACCTTTAGAAAGGGTTGTTCTAACCCTTGCCTGCTGGCCACGAACCTGTCAGACTGACAGATCAACTGCAGACATGTTTGCAAGTGTTCGCTTTCTTTCCAGTGGTGAGAAATAAAGCTTATATATGTATAATGAGAAAATGCTTCATTACCATGCTCATTCTTAGATTCACACACACAGGCTAAACTATTAAAACATGAAAAAGCACACAAAAAACAGAGAGAGACGTAGATCTGGTACATGTCTAAAGCTGAGAATGTGTTCAGACTAAAGAGGATAGCTGAAGGGCATCAAAGGGGTAAAGAGTAGAGTAGCACGGAGCAGAGCACCTTTAAAGTAGAGTAGGGTTGAGCAGAGTAGAGTAGAGTAGAGTAGAGGGACAGCCAGTGTACACCTTCCTTTTCTTCAAGATTAGCTGCTGCAGGAGCAGTTCCACAATGGGACTACTGTAAGAAGCAGCTGTGGTCTGTGAATGAAAGTATCTGCCTCAGGGCCTTTAACTGGCTCTTGCAAGAGACAGTTCTACTATAAGAAGAGGGAAACATAGTTTCCACAATGAATGCACTGTGATCTGAGGATGTAACAATGAATTTTCCTCCACTTCAAAAAACAAACATGCACTAGAAATATGCTATGAGATGGTGGAAGGAATTTCCACACTACCCTAAGAAAGAGAAACCTAGGCAGGAGGATCCTACAGGACCCACAGTCTCCCAGTCTTGGTATTCTCATTACATATCATAAAAGTAATGAAAAAGGCCATGACTGTCACTCTGAATCACCATCTGCAAAGTAATTGCATCTCCCAGATTTGATTCCAGGTGGGTGGACTGGAGTTAATCCAATTGGTCGATCCCTGGGGGATTTTACAGGGAAGGAGTTCCTTCTCCATCTAAATGTGGATGGTAGGATCAGAATAAATGTACAATTTATCATAATGTTTTATATTAATACTTCTAACTAATGAGCAGAATAAGGATATTCAAATGCTTCTGTAGATGTACACATAATATATGAGTGAATTAGAGAACATAATTTATCATCAGCTAATTTTTTTGCTGCTCATCTGGAACACCTGACAATCTGAAATAGTAATAAACGAAAATGCTCTGAATGCTACATGGTATAAGAATCAGGAGTGATCTATCTTCATTCTCTTCTGCCAGCTAAAAACCTGATATTAAATGAAACATTCGTCCTTCATTCTTTGAAGTAACTTCAATTATGTCCATTTGGCGTAAGGCTAAATTTAGCCCTTGAAATTCAATAAACTCTATTGGAGCAAGAAACTAACCCCCAGAATCCTGTGGATCTAGAGACATCAATTGTTCAATGATACAGCTAAATATGCAATTGAAAGACTTGGGCTTAGATCAAAGTGTTTGACTGCAATTCACTCAACAGGACTAATCCCATTTACCTTGTTTGTATGAAGATCCTCCCTTGTTTAGACCAAAGTCAAGCCTGACAGGGCAGATGCTGGACATCACGCTGCAATTCTGATGCCTGGGCTGCAGCAGGATTAAATACGCTGAGACACAGGAAGAAACATGTTGGTGACAGGGTAGTCAGAGGCAGAAGACCATTTTCATGTCAGAAAACCAAAGGATGTATTCTACAAAGTCATGTACACCTTCTAGATCTTTTCAGAGACCATCTGAATGACCGTCTATAGTGCTTCTTAACCCAGGGAAAAAAATAGCTCCCTTGTATTTCCACCCATCCTTTCCATCTCAGCCTAGGGGCCAGCTTCTCAATCAATGTAGGCTGAAAATGTCTGTTAGCACTGAAGTTGGACCCATCATGGGCAGCTGAGAGTTGGGTCTTCAATGCTCATGTGTAATTCCACTTTAGCTTCCTCTTTTCAGTTCTCAGCAGGGTTCACATTTTATTTCTTGGCCTCTGATCAAAAACTAGCTAATTACCAAAGCAGCATGGAGTTTGGATGATTGACAGATAACATCCCATGAGAGAACAAAAAGCTGCATTTTGAAAAGGTGAGACAATAAAGATATTTCAAAAAGAAGTCAAACAGCAGGCTTCCAACAGGGAGTGCTAAAAGACTCCCAGATCATCACACCAGAAAGGGTCTTTGTCAGCTGGCTTCATGAGAAGTGACAATTTCGGCTTGGAGTATTTGATCAGCTCTAACTCTTTCATTCAACATATGAGGCACCTGAACTCAGTTACCAGGCTGATCAAAATGAACAAACACATCTCTGGATCATCACAGGAGAGGGGGACAGGAAGCATTTCACACATGATTTTGTGTTCTTTTCTATCTTTTATGCCCCTTTGCTGGAGACATGTCACCAAGAAAAAGCATGTCAGAACTGCATGTAGAATTGTGCCACTTGCAATGCCAGCTTTCCTTTGCCTTTTAAAAGTACTTTCAGGATCTCAGCTGCTTGCAATAGCACTGAAGCCATCCAAGAACCACTTCACATATGAGGAACTGACCTGGCCTACAGATCTCTCATTCCTGACATGTAAAGAGGAAAGGAAACTACATTTCTACATAATTTTTTTCCTCTCTTGGCCTCTAATTTCAGGGGTTGATTTATTTTCTTTGATATGAGCAGTAACTGTAGAGAAGTGGAGAGCCTAAGCTGCGGCTCTCCCAGACCCCAAGACCAGAAAGTGTCCAGGCTCCCACCAGCTGCCCCTGGACACCAGATTTTGCCAAGGAGGTATTTTGCTAACAGCAGCCCACGGATCACGGGTAACCCTTCTTTCCACCTACCACTTTTTGACGAGCAGGCCAGATCTGCATTTTGTTAATGCATTTAACAGCTGTACAGGTTCTATATTGCAGCTTCCTGAAGTGTTTCCACTCACTTCAGTGGCCACAGGATCTCCTTACACACACCAGTAATGTCTCTTCTTCTGAACGGCAATGGCCAGCTTGAGAGTGGTCTGGTATGCTCTTATACCTAGCCAAGTGTTTGCATACCAGACTGATATCTTCAGCTCCAGCCTTGCCCCCTCCACCTGCATCTTCATTCTTCACCAAAAGACATGCTGCTTTTAGCCCTGCTTGGCTGACCTGCCAAGTGGCCAGCTTTCCCAGAGGTCAGGTACAACAGTGCAATATCAACTCTCGGGTCACAAAGGCAGTTCATCCCTGTCCCCAGCCAAATCAGTTCAGAGGACTACAGCAACACCACACAGTGCGCTTCCTTAGGAAAAGATCTGGTGTCTGGGAAGGAGGCAGCCTGTGAGACTCTCCCATGTGAACTGTCTTAGGGACCCCATGTGAACCTGCATGTCCCAGGAACCAGTGAGGCTGATTTACAAATGTCAGTGCAACACCAAGGGCATCACTAATGTGCCGTGGTTAAGACTTCAGGCTGCTTGCAGATGCTTGAATCCTTTTCTGACTGCACTTGAGGATGTTCCAATTCAGCACAATGTCCTCAGGCAAGCCACCAAATATATGACTGTATTTGTAAGCAACACTTTAGAGCTTTTTTAATCAGAGGTCTCCTCTTAGTAGCTGTGAACTTTAACTTTTCCAGCCCTCCTCAACTATGGAGCAAATCTCAGTGCATTGCTGTGGGACAATTCCTCCAGAAAGAACAACTCTAATTTAGAGCAGTTGGTTTCATAAGCAATCACTCCAGCTAAAAAAAAGTAAGAGTAAACCGTGAGTTACGTACACTATAATAAAGATAAGAATTTCTCAAGCATACATAATTTTTAATACTATATGCCGACTAATTACTGTAATAGAAATGTAAAATTGCATCTCAGGCCCCAGAGAACAGTTTAATGAAATGTGCTAAAAAATAAAGAAAATATTTGTTGCAAAAAAGATAAAAATTATTATCAAGACATTAGTGCCACTGTTTATCATCAGGGATGATGAAGAGGTGTTTTGTGGCATATTTCTCCACGGGAAGGAATGTCTCTGTGTTTGAATTCAGTTGAGGCATGAAAGTGCTATTCCTGAACATAATCAGGGATCGATTCTCCATGACACCACCAAGCAATTACAGTACCATTACGTTCCATTAAGGTGGAGACACTGCCAAATTTAGACTCAGCAATTAAAATACTAAATGAAAGTGTGTGATCCCCGTACTTTCCTATCTTCTGCATGTCAAAAGAAGACTTGTCAAACAAAATCAGAACTGAGAATTTTGACTGAAACTTGTACAAATCAGAAGTTCACAAACTTTACCCACATTTCGGCAAAGCTACAAGCCCTGAATGAAATGAAAAAGTCAAACTGATCTGCATCATCGTTCACTTGATAAGAGTTCTGGAAGTCACCTATTAATTTATTTTCACATGATCCATAGTTGTTTTTTTTAAATCATACAGCTATGTTCTAATAAAAGATGCACCATTTCACTTTCATTTTTACGTGTTGAAACTGTTCAAACAAATATTTTCCCTGAGGAGGGAAAAGCCCCCAAGTAATCAGTGATCAGTGTAATATAATTCAGTTCAGGAAGTACAATAACTACCAGTGAAAGTGCCTGAAAGCTATTTAGGAAAGAGATAAAATCACCTGGGACATTGTATGGTCAGATTCTGAAGTTAATGGATAGATCCTTAAAACCTACCAAATTATATCTGCAAAATATTTTTGTCTGCTGGTGTGTTTTACAAGACAGCCATGTTTCTGCTCCATACAGGGTGCATTCAGATGTATACTTGCACATCATAATATAACTGGTGCCATATGAGTACTTCCACCCGTGCCATGGCATTACAATGCATCAGCCAGCTGGCTCCCAGTGCACTGAAATACTCTTTAAGAAGCTGTTCTAAACAGCACAAGGAAACAGCTTTATTATCTTCAGACCACAAATGCAAGTAGTACATGGTGTATGATTATCTTCTCCCAGAGCTCCACCTGGTTTTCATATTGAAAATAAAGCACTTCCATGATTCGATCTCCCACGTGCAAAGGGAGCTGTTTTCAGTTCAAGCTGCCCATACCAGTGCCCTCCATACCCTGGGATAGGAAAGCAGCTTACCCTTGACCACCCTTTAGGGCTAGTTGGGTCCCAAATGAGAAGGGGGCTTCACCAAGGAGAGTCCTTGCACCAGCCTATCAGGACCACTGTCATGGGCAGTATCAAACAGCCGCTTTCGTCAAAGCCACTCATCATTTGGGGGTCCCTGGCCTTTTCCCAGACAGCGTGGAGGTAGGCTCTACATGGGTTCACCACACTTTAGAGTGGCACTGCAGGCTGAAAAAAAACAAGATTTCTTTTTTGTTCCCTGTGCTTTGCCTGATTTCTTTTTAAACTTGTTTCTTGTAATTGCTTTGTTCTGCTTCTACTGCAACAAATATATACTTCTGGACTGTTGATCTGGGAGAGATTCAGCCCAATAGGTTAATATCAGCTAATATCACTGGATACATCCCAGAGGAGGAAAAGGGGAGTTACAGCTACCAGGAGTAGAGCCTGCATTCTTCCTGTTCACTTTTATTCGACTCCAAGAGAAGCCAAACTACTTTCTGCAGCCTGCATCGTGCAACCATATATCCTTGGTTTATATGCACATTTCTAGTGGTTTCAGCATCACCAGGACCCAGGGGCAAGGGGAAGGGAAGAGATCTGTGCTCACTTAAGAAAACGTCCCAGAACCTGTTATCTCTCGAGGATCTGGAAAGGCTCACAGTGTACTTGAGGGGTCCTGTTTACTCTGAAACACCAGATTTTATCCAGCAGTTTGCTAAAGAGTTAAAAAATGCCTGACCTTCCACAACCCATATGTATGCACCATTTACAGCAGGCAACTGAAAAGTGTTGATTTAGGCAATTTATAAGGATTAGGCCACAATGCTGCATTTTCCCATGCTGCTGCTGTCTATTGGATGTCACGGGCAGCAGCAGGGTTAATGGTGTTGGCACTAGGCACCAAGTGCACCTGGGTTAAAGCAGAAGATCCACTGGTTTTGTGACAAGTGAAAATAATAAGGATGGTTTGAGGGACCATCTGATTTTCACAGGCAAATGCAGGCTTGTTGATGGTCGCTTCCTCGTAAAAGTGCATTGCTCTTGAGCCAAATCGCTAATTTCCTTTTCTCCTGTCATTCCATTACTCTCATCAGTCTGTAGATGCTGGAAACAATACAGTTCCTTCCACTTTGTATTAATAATGACAACATTACCGTGGAAATGATCTGGTAAATGGTCTGTTCAGCTGATAATTTTACCTCAGGCACTGAAAAAAAATTGGCACCAGAAAATATCCTCAGTTAGATCCCAAAATATTTTCCATGCCACATTAAAAAATGTATTTTACTTCCAGTAATGGGATTAACTTAGATAAGAAAACCACTCAAATTTTCCTTGAGTTGCGATCTCCTTCAAGAGCACTAGACTCTCTGAATGTTGGTGCCCTTTCAAGCTTAGATACGCTAAAGTTAAAAGAGGCTTTCCTGTCTTAGCTGTGTTGCCTTTTTTCTTCACTGCACTTCAGGCTTTAAAGCTTTAAAATAGACTGAAGCAACCACAAACCCCATGCTGAGGACAGTTATTTGTAACTCTGTCATTCCTCCCTCGTCTCTCCTAATCCTGACAGTCGTGCTAGCTTGACTCCTTGTTATGCAATTGCCATATCACATCATTCTGAATTTAGCAAACAGATTGCACTGCCAAACAGGTAGGTGGGATTTGCATATGTCATATTTGAAATAAACAGGGGCTAACTACAAATTTATCCATATATTTAAATGGTTCTTGCAAGTGTATAATGAGAAACAATTAGATTAAAATAAAAGGCATACAAAAATGAAATGTTATGGTTTAAGGCTCACACAAATAAGCTTAAATGCACTGGGAGTAAAAAATATTAACAAAGTTTTAACTATAGCTAGCTTCAAAATAGGTATGTTAAATCTTAATTTCAAGCTTTGAATCAATGTAGCATTTACCACATGCTTAAACACTGAAAACATTTTCTTAATCCATTCTTTACATAGATATAATCTGAGAATGTGGATTTAACCATATACTTAACAGTCTTACTGAGCTGGCAACAGAATACTTTAATTGTGGAGAATCTTTATTTCCATAGTCAGTAGTGAGGAACAATCTGCTCAGCAAGCAATTTATGCAAATTGACTTTAATGAAAACTCTTTTCTGCTTTACTAAAAACATAGAAGCTTCCGAATAAGATTCTTTATATATATATATAGAGTGCTGACTCTTTCACTTCTTGTAGTTCTTCAGTGTTTTTCATCAAAATGAAAATTAACACATCTATTTAGGACACCCACTTTCCTATTCGAAAAGTTGATTTCTTGTTTCTGAGTATGATGCAAAAAAATTTTGGCAGAGGGAAATGAATAGTGTTTATATTCAATAGCAGGTTGTGTGCATCTGGTTGTGTATCAGAGATAATTGAAACTCAGTAGAAATGAAGTTCTCAGACTCCCATTCTAATCACATCCTCTCATTGAATTATGAGATGATTGCATATTTCTTGCGGAGGAAGGGTAGAAAATAAAGGAATTTGGGATCAGAGACTAGGAAAAACATCACCCAAAAGTAGGAGATATCAGTAATATTTATATCATATGATGGGTTTTTTCCTCTTATTCTGTTGTATACTGAAGGGCATTTAAGAATTGTCAGTCTTATGCATTTTTAAGAATACTCAGGAATCTGATGCTTAGCTGAGCTCACAGGTGTCAGGGCCTCTGAAATACTGTCTTTAACACGGGTATAATCTTTCTTCTCCTGTATGGGTCAAAGTATAAGGATAGAATCATAGAATCATTTAGGTTGGAAAAGACCCTTAAGATCATCGAGTCCAACCGTAAAACTAAAACTGTCACAGATACCAGGAAAACCTCTGTCCTAGAGATCAGCAGACTGTGGGCAGAGAATCTGCAAGCAAATGGTCAGAACCCTGTGTCCCATGATGGACAATACTTGGAAAAAGTAGGGCCTACATAAATCTTCAGGTCATAATATGAGTTAAGTAAAACAAAGAGTTGTGGAGGCCCTTTCCCATTTTAGCATTCTTTGATGACTCTTACAGCCTTCTGAATATACTCCTTGTATTATATCTTACAGCACTTTTTATTGACCACGGCTCCTAAAGAAAAGTATTTTACGAGCATCAGATTTGCCTATGTGCTAGCACAAGAGCTGTTTTTGATCCCACAATGTTAGAAGGGTGGGTGGGGGCTCTGCACTTGAAAATGGTACTCCAAATGAGATTGTACCAGGGGTCAAAGATGGAGCTAATCTTGTGGCTGTGACGGCAAACCAGAGGGAATATCGTTGCTTCAAGATGCTACATCACTGTGAATGGGTTAAAACATATTACTGTCCATTATTGCCTAGCAGCAGCTGAATGCCAGAGTTAACAATTTAAAATGTATCCCCTGAGCATCCCCATGCCTATAAGGCAGATAGAGTCAGTGGGATTTCTCTCTGCTACAGGTTAGGTGTTTAATGTAATTTGTCGTGCAAACTCTTTATAATCAAAACAGAAATGGGCACCTCAAGAACCAACTCCTCCTACCTAGACAATTACCTTAGATTAGACACCTCACTCACAGATTTCTGAAGTTGGGGGAATTTTTCTTACCTTCTAAGCATGGCTTGACTTTTTGAGTGAAATTCCTTTCAGCAGCAGAGACACTAATTTACCGCAGTGACCCAGTGTGGATACAGGTTTCCAGCTTTTGATCCAAATATTTAGAAATTTTAGCAGAGCCAACATTGAACGAAATATTTCATGCCACAGACATGAAACTTCAAAATTTTTACAAGAGCCTGGTGAGGTTCATGTCAATTCACACTGTGAAGTTTCATGTCTGTGGCATGAAGTGTTTCATGCAATGTTGGCTCTGCCAAAATTTCTAAACATTTTAATTCACAATGTGAACTGACACTAATCCTGGAAATAATTAGTCATGGGGTTGTCTGCATGGACAAACTGTGCTCGTGCTCCTTTGTTGAGGGCTCTTGCACGCAGTTTGAAGGCTATTCAAAACCAGGAGAAGTAGTTTACTCCAGTTTTAGCTACAGCAGTTGGTGTAGCTGTTGCATACTTACCAAAAAAGTGGCTTCTTCAAAACAACGGAGCTTCATCCTGGATAGACATAACAAGGAATCGTGACCTGAGCAGTCTCCTCCATGTGAGGTAAAGATACATGGTGGGAAGCATGTGGCCATCCTAAAATCATATGGGTCCTTACCAAACCATGCAAACTATCAGACACCAGAGAGCCACAGCACTCACTGTATTTGCACCATGCTTTTGTTACTCTCACCTGAGGACTCACAAAGCTTCTGTGCCTTCCAGTAAAAGTTCAGACAACCAGCAGCCACCAGGAAAAACTGGAATGACCTTTAATAACTTGGGGTTGTTTCGGCTACCAGTCACTATTTTGCCTGTTTTTAACCACCTTCATTGGTAGGCCAAAAAAAAAAAAAAAAGAAGAAGAAAAAGTTATATTGTTCTCATATGAATCATCCTTCCCACTAAACTGTCTCCTTGACTGGCAGTTGAGTTTGTTAGTCATCCATCGTTTCAAAATTGTAGGTGGCAATTATCCAGCATTTCCTCTAGGTGTCAAGTCATACGGATAATCCCCCGGGGTGTTTTATTACACCCACTGGAACTGCTGTGGTTTTGATATACTCATCCTTCCCAAGCAAAGAGAGTATGTTTTTCCTTCTAGGCTGCAACTGCAAAGTTTTGCTATGTTTCCACAGATTTTACTCACGGGTGCCTGATACTGTCACAAGGCTCTGTCAAGCAAGCCCAAGTTGGCAACTTCATCAGTGGTTTTAAACTGTGATGAAAAGAAAAACCTTGCATTTTGAATAGAAAGTGAGCTGCTCAGCTGCTCAGCCACACATACGTAGGCAGAAGACAAATAACAGAAAACTAAGGTGACAAATGCAATTTCATAATTTCAGTTCATGGAAGTGGCTATTTGATTTTAGCCTCAGTGGTCTTACAAGCACAGCTGGCTCAGCCTCTTCAGCTCTGCAGAGAAAGATGAGAATGGCAGGGTCTCAGGAGGGAGTGGGGCAGATTTGGGAAGGGCACTTCAAAGGGAAATGCAGTCCAGATGGGTAGTCAGCAACAGAGTGACACAGCAGCAGCCCTTCCTGGGTGACCAGAGAAGCCTCTCCATGGGGAGTTAAGGGCAGGGCCCCACACTGGGGTCCTCCACAACTCTGTGGGGTGCATTTTGGTCTGCATCAATTGTATATTGGATTTGGTGAGACGAGCCTCATATTTTAGGGCCAAAAATCAGGTATGATAAATGCTTCTGTCTGAGGTGGCCTGATTTCACATAGTTTCAAGTACCTGCTGTTGGAGACCCCAGTGCTCCTAGTCTGGAGGAGTTTTCTCTCCTTCCCCCTCTTCCCCCAGACTGTGGGCCCCCCCAAACTCTGAGGGGCTGTCTTCAAGCTCTAATCCAACGTTACCTTCCTGAATTATTTCATGTGTCTGACCAAATACCATTGGAATAGTTAGGTAGTCCATACTGTTTAAAATCATAGTATTTTCTACCTCTGTAAAGACATCTCAAAAGCATAAGCCCTAGTATGTGCATATAATTGCCACAAAGAACCAAAAAACAAATATCTGAGCTGTGTCTGCAGATCACCATAAACCCTTCAGGTCCCATAGGAGCCTTTTTTTCCCACAGCGGTTGGTGGGGTTGGAATCACCTTTTCATTATTTTAATGGAAACCTTCAGCAAATTAATTGGTTTTAATCTCTCCAGCTTGCATATCAGTGCGGCAGGTATGCATCTGTGGGGTTAGTTCTGACATTTTCTATCTGTATAAATAAGTAATTTCAATAAGCTAATTATGTCTTGATACTACTGTGCACGTTAAATTCTGTAATGATATTGGACAGTCAGATGGCCACTGGTTTTGTTGTTTACTCCAGGATATTTTTTATTCCAATTGAGTCAATGTGGGTTTTAGGACAAGCATTCAAAGAGACACAAAGTGAAAGACTGACATGCAGTATTATGTCAGGCTGACTACTTGAGAGGCAGTACCAAGTTACTGGTATACACTGAATAGGAGCCAGGATGAATGCCAGCTGAAGCTAGCTGGATGTATCTGTTAGACAAAGCTTAATATGGTTTAGATGCAACAAATTGTGTTGTAACTATATGATCATTATTTTTATTTTTGTCCTTATTTCCTCTTATTTGCAAATAAGTTCCTACTAGTACAACTCAGTATAGTATTTATTACTACAGTGAAGTTCCCATTGAATGGGAAGCCTCTAAACTTGAGGTCATTTTCAGAATAAATCCATTAGCTAAGGACAGCAAAACAAAAAATGACGGATGTTTTTATGAATCATCTTCTGTCTGATTTCAAATGAAATTTCGGCCACTGTGAACTGAAAATCATAATTCAGTATCTGCTATTATTTGAAGATGTTCTTATTGCCACTGGGCACCACCAAGAAAAGCCTGGTTCCATCTTCCTTACACCTTCTTATCAGGTGTTTGTACTCATTGATAAGATCCCCCTGAGCCTTTTTTTCTGCAGGCTCATCAGCCCCAGCTCTCTCAGCCTCTCCTCATAAGACAGATGCACCAGTCCCTTAATCATCCTCATGGCCCTTCACTGAACTCATTTGAGCATGCCCATGTTTCTGTTTTACTGGGAACCCCAGAACTGGATCCAGCACTCCAGATGTGTCTTACCAGTGCTGAATAGTGGGGAAGGATCACCTCCCATGACCTGCTGGCAATGCTCTGCGTAACACAGGTGAGGATGCCATTGTGTTTATTTGTTGCAAGGGACCATTGCCAGCTCATGGTCAGCTAGAAAGGGATTCACCCACCAAAAAAGAGAACAAAAAACAAAACCAAAAAACACTGTTTACCCAGAACTGTAGGTCTTGAGGAACCTTTGCAGACTGCCAGAGAAGGAGGCCAAGGAAATGAGGCATATGGGTAGTAAATGTTCTATTGTGTGATCTACACACCACTCACCAGAAAGGATTTTGGCCTCATGAATAGCTGTAACTTTAGAAGAAAGATGATTTTGTTACTAGGGAAGAGCTGAATCAAGGTAGGAAATATGTCTGAACAATCTCTTCCCAAAAATGTGGAACTACCAGCAGTTTAGTAGCTCCTATCTTAGGCAAAAAAAAATATTTCACTGTTAGACTAGGCAAAAGAGACCCATGCAATTTTGCATTGTTTATGTTTGATTAACAAACAGGATAATAATGTGCTAGGTCAACCAGCAGCTTCAGGGTTAAATCGTCCATTAAAAGTAAAGAAATCAAATATAATTTTTAATGTGAAGCTACTATTAAGATTTTTTTTTTTATTTGTTGATGGCTCCACAGTCATTGTTTGCTAGGTTTTGGGGGTTCTTTTTGTTTGGTTGGTGTGTTTTGGGTTTTTTTTAATTAAAATGGCCTAATCCATATTGGGCTCATTTTATCAGAACACGTATTAAAATCTGTCAAGGAGACTGCCATTGGAGAATGTGAATAGCTGTAAAACTTTTGTGTTGTAGAGAGAGAAAAAGTGGAACAGTTGGTAAATCATTCTTTTTTCTTTCCCTCTCTTTTTCTGAATGTTTGTTTTTAGAAGAAAAACTGCCCTTTGACTGGAAATGTTAAAGAAACAAAACAACTTTTCTAGTCCATGTGCACACTGAAAAATTATTAGGCTATTGGACAAGTATTTCTCTGATTAAGTCTTAAGGGTTTTTGCTAGTGAAAAATGGTGAACTATTTCATTAAGAGCTGAAAAGATGCCCTCTCTGAGATAGCAATAGTCTCTAAAAATTATGTTCATTTACCTAGTTTTCATTTAGCTTAAGGACAGCAGAGGTAGCATTACATAGACAAAAGCTGGAATACATTTTGCAGTCACGTAATGTCTGCCTTTAAATTGGGGAACCTTTGGCCTTGGGTGTTTCTACCAAGATTGATTTTTCATATCTGCCCAGCTAAAATGAATTGTAGGCAGAAAAAGTATTATGCGTGTTCATTTCTAATTTTCTTCTCTATAGCATTTGACTAGCATTGCATCATTAAAACATAACAGTTGTTTCTGTGCTTTTTACAGTGCTGTTTTCTTTTTTCTCCTTTTCTTCTTTTTTTTTTTTTTTCTGTTTTTTTCTCCCTTGAAGATTTTAAGCAAAAGAGAATTTGGGGTCATGTAGATGTGGACTGTATAGGGACAAAATGCAACATTCAGAAGTAGACACTTTAGAAGGTACTTTAAGGCATCAAAATAAATTAGTTTTAATGTACATATATTTGAAATATATATATAGTACATGCAGTATCCAGATCTGAAATGAAACACTGAATGTCACAAAAATAAGGCAATTACATTATCTACTGACTGCCTGTTGAAAATAGTCATAGAATAAGTTGTCAATCTTAAAAATATTTGAAATAGTCAAAATGTCTTTGGAGTTGGAAAAGTGATTATGTAAATGAAGACATTTAACCAAGAAGTGGGTACAGGAAACCTGAAGAATAAATTCTCACATTGGAATGAAGTTGGCAGTGGAGAAACGTAGCTATTTGTGGGTGCAGTATTTCACAATAATATTAAGATCTGAGAAAAAGAAAATCCTAACCAAGTCAATAGCTGTTTCTTAGTGTTCTATTACTAAGGAATCACCATGTTTGTAATTTCATTCATGTTAGTGCATATTATGTATGGTGACTGGGGCAAGCTTAAATCTTAATAACCTGTTCATAATACATAATATTCATATCAGTGTAGCACTTACAAATTGCAGTTGAGGACCTTCTGTGCGTGACAGCCGAAGAAAATATCAATCCCAGTTCCTTGAAACCAGGATCAAAACATAGACATGAGAACACATGCAGCTACAGCTACTACAAAAAAACAGTGGGCAGTCCTAATCTCCATGGAAGACACTAGAATCATAGAATCATAGAATTGTTAAGATTGGAAAAGACCTCTGAGATCATCTAGCCCAACCATCAACACCTCCCCCCCCCCCCCCCCCCCAAAAAAAAAACACACCCAAACCACCATTTCCTTGTATTGTATATTGTAATGAATNTCATGTATTAAAATGTCTTAAACAGAAGATAAAGGACAATATAGGGGAGAACTGGACATACTTGCACAATTGGAGATGGGCATAAAACCTCTAAATACAGTAATGTATTAAGGGAGTAGTTTGGAAACAATAGGAGAACATGCTGTGAAGTAATGGAAGTGGAAGAGCAACATTATATCAGCAGAGAATCTGGCTCATGTTGGTTTTTTTCTTTTTCAAATAGCATTTAACATTATTTTGCATGTTTATGTCAAACCTGTTCACAAAGATGTAATTAGAACTTTTGAGAGCAAGCATTCCTTTGACAGAAGAGTTAACAAATGAAGTTGATTTTCAATGGTAAAATGGGCTCCAAGGGACACAAATATCTACCTCTTTGTAAACATGGGAAAATGTTTCATGGTTTTCATGTTACCGATGCGATGCTCATTACATCACTGAAACCAGCTAATCAGTACATTTAGGCATAACAATCAATGTGGAAAAGTGAAAGACCTGCTATCAGAATGGTTTTTAGAAGTTGGTCTGGCAAAGATTGAGATACATTTTACATCTCTTATTGTAACTTCATGCCAGAACTTAGAGGAAGGACAGTAAGGAAATGTAAAAATTAGTTGGGATGATGCCCTTAGAAAGACTCTGTCTGGCTGCTTTGTTTTTACCATCAGGGTGCTGTTCACTCTCTCCAGCTGAGGAGTACATCCCCACCAAGGCGTCTCTCAAGGATAACACCAGGTTTTCCCCAACAGCAATGTGGAGAAAATGCCTATCTGCAGCAGTGTGGCTGTGCTAGGTGTGAAAGGGTGGCAGGGCTTGCCTACTTTCCATGGCATCTTCCCATATCAGTGCCATACCTGCCCTGGCTTTTGCGGTATGAAGCTTTTGCCTTTGTGTAGACAAAGGATGCATTCCTTCTCCTGGCAGTGGGATGGACTTTGTTGGCTTCTAATGAACGTAACTGCCTCTGGGAACTTCTTGAAGGTGGAAATCTGTTGTGAAAAAGCATAAGAGGGGGAAATGTGGTTACACAAAAGGTTATTCCATTCATCTCTGTAGCTTTTCCTCATATATTCTTTACACTTTGATGAGCCCAAATTTCTCCTCGATCTGTCCAGTCAATGCCAAAATCTAGAGGTAGCTGCTCAATGCACGGTGCTCTCCTGTGGTAGTGGAGTTACTGTGCAGCAACACATCCACTTTTGAAATGCAGGATCTCACCTGTCACAAATGAGACCAGATGAACCTCAGGAAGCTGTTGTCAGTATTGCAGCAGGGTCAGTCCTGCTCTCGCGCTTCTGCATGGGAATTGAGAGGGCCTGGAAGATCCCACATAAGGTGGAAGCTCCATACCTTTGTCTGGATATTGGTTGAAGTCTGAATGATCTTCTTCCAAATATCCTTGTCTACCCATGTCACGCATGTGCTACATCATGTGCCTACATATATCAGCATGTGCTACCTCGACAAAGACCTCAGGGCGTAGTCTTTTCATAAACTCTTTTGCTATTAATTCTTTGGTTTAGTCCCTGTGCAACACTGAAGTTTTTCTAGCCCATGGTTATATTTTCCTGGTATTATCAAGCAATGGTTAACTTTGAAGAAATGCAAACATGAGAAAATAGAGTCCTGAAAGACCTATTTATTTAAAAAGTTTTTGGTTTGACTTAAGGGCCTGAATTATGGGCAGAACCCTTTAACCAGCTCTAGTTAGCTGAGACCCAGAGTGTAAGAGATGTTAACTAGCTTCCTTGGAGTGTGATGCAAGTTTCACATATGTTTAGAGAGTTCATCCAAGTAATCTTGGTTACAAGAATGAAAAACTTTTATTTAGTAATTAAATAAGAATTAGGAAGTGCTTAGAAAATGCATATGCAAAGTGGATAAATAAGTTAAATATTTGCAGCGGTTCTTTACAGCTATCCCTGTGCTAATGACAAACTCAAAGCATGGTACCCTCTTCACCAAGCTGAAGGAATATGTTTGTGAGCAGAGAGATAAACAGCAAACTGCTAGAAAGTCTGATTCCCATATATTGTTTCTTGTGCATTCCTAGGAGAGAGGAGTTTTGATATGAGTAATAAAGCAAGTTGTGTCTGACCGCATGCCAAAGGGAAACAGTGATCTTTCAAAAGTGGCTGGTGAGTGACTGGTCAGAAATGAACCTAAAAAAGCTTTAACAGGACCCTATGTAATCTGACAGCCAATAACACTGAGAATGTTATCAAAACAATAGTGATATAACCCCATGTGGCATGAACTATCCCGTACATCAAATAGAAATTGAGAAGCATTTTGTTTGGTGGTCCTGGCATGGTGAGCAATAAGAATATCTCCTGACAGATGCAATGAAGTCTAGTCTGAAACCTAATGCTCTAAGAGAGTGGATTATTTAGAAACTAGAGTTTAAAAAAAGATAAGCTCTTTCTTTTGTTTAGCAGCTAAGGCTATCATACCAGGAAGCACAGTGTGGCAGCTCTGCCTAGCAGGCTGTCTGAATCACTGGTTTCTTGAAATTCTATTACCTCAGTAGGCACCTAAATCCATCACACGCACAGTGGCAGGGCATCTGCAAATGACCTTATGACAGTTGTCCCACGGAGAAGATGAGGCTGCACCCCAAGGGCAGGGCTGGTGCTGAACACAGCTGTGCTGGGTGATCCTGCCTCCACAAGCACAGGTGGAGATGCTTCTGCTGGCTGGGAGCCATCACACCCAACCATCTCTGAGGGAAAGGCAGACCTCTCTTCTGGCCTGGGGAGGGAGGCAGGTATTTTCACAAAGCATTTCATCCCACTTTGGATGGGATTAATTACTCTTCTTCCTCCACAGATCACTCAGGCGGCCCAGATCAAAATACTACTTGCAGCTAATACTGAAGATGTTTTGTGCAAACATAGTAAAAATAACTGGTGCAGATATTGGAAAAGTTAAAGATGATCAAATCTGATGACTGCAAAAGTAAATAGGAAAGACATGTTCAAGAGCTTTTTCTGAGCAGCCATTCTGTACTGCTGCTTTAATTTATTCATTCAAGAATTGCTTTGAGTGGAATACAAAAATGCAGAACAGTTTCTCTCAAAAGGGCCGATATTCTTTAGAGAGTTTGGAAAAGCTATGTCCATATGAGACAGGCTGGAAGTCAGGAAGTGGTTCTGATCAGTTTATTTGTAAGCCCATACGAGCATCATCATATTTCCTGCTCAAGGAGCAGACAAAAACTTTCCTGAACAATCCTCATGAGTTGTGAATTATGGATGTATCTCTGCAAACCCTTGAGTTTCTGACTGAAAGTTAAATAAAGCAGAAGAAAATACTTCTTTTCTCTTTAGTATTTTGATTCTCTGCACGGATCCTTCTATCTGCTATGTTACATGGCTTTTATGTTTTCCTAAGTAGTCACCCTTAACTCCATGCACACATAAAGCCTCGGGGCTTTTCTGTATTTCCACTATGTTTTTAATATTTTAAATAATATGTGTACATTCTTCTTAGATATCAATCCTTCTTCTTTTCTGTGTAGTCAAATGTGCTTACACATCATAAATGTCAATGCTCATACTGCTTTTTACATACAAATTGGTATTTTCATCAAGAAGAACTTGCTGTATCTATTTCAGGCACCTTTGCATGCCTGCATTGCCTTTTGTTGAGGGTCAGTCACTGGACCCAGCTGCTTTAAATCCTATGAGCCAGCCTTTCAGATATACTTCAGCAATAGGATCTAGGCTTTTAGACATCCCCAGTATGAAGCATCTCCTTGTAATAATAACTAGCACTTGTTGGTGAGGGACTTCAGTGAAAACTTGACTGTTTCACAGAGCAACCTGGGAAGGAGATGCAAGATGACAGCGATGGGATGGGCCTGGAGGTGCAGCAGTGGGTTAGTCAAGGTCATCCTTTCTCACAGCAGCTGTAGCTGGGACCCGTGCTGCCTCTCTCCTCAGCTCCTACAGCAGAGGCCAGCTGGTGGGAAGTTGATGTTTAGACACACAGTTCCCTAAGCACTGGGAGTCAGAAGGACTGTCCATGCTGTTTCACCTGTCTAACCCCATGCCGTAGCTACCTTCCTTTCCTTGCAGCAGCCACAGCTCTTGAATCGGGGCAGGGTGGGGGAGTGGCTTGTCTCCTTCCAGCAATCACATTTCCATATCTCAGAAGCTCTTACAACAGTTGGCAATGATTTCTAGCTTTTCTGGAAGCCTCTATTTTGTGCTAACGGTTGCAAATCTGAATCACAGATACTGCCCTCTCATGCCTGCCTGCCTATCGTAGTTGGGATAGCATATTGAGAACACTAAAGCCACACAAAATCTATTCCTTCCAGGTTATTCTTTATAGTATTAAGAAACTTTTCCAGGTATGAGTCAAATGGGACTTGCTGATGTGCTGGGGAGAAGCTCATTTGAAACACTGGTAGTGCACTAGGGCTCAGTAAACTTGGTGAAGCTCCTCTCCATCCCTCAGCTTCACCCTGATTTAAGGGCAGCACAATAATCACTGCTGGACACCCAGACTGGTGTGTGTGCCCTGGTACCTCCTAGCATCATGCTGAAGCAAGATCTTGGCATTTGGAGAGTGGCCATGCTGGTGACGTTCCCAGGACATGGTTACCTCCAGCACTGCATAGCTGCCAGTCCCTCGCCCATCCTTCCAGGCAAGATTTTTGGACAGTCTGGGAGCCAGCCCAGTCCTGGGACTGTTCCCTACAGGCAGGTTGCATGTGGTGCCTTGTTTCAGATGAATTTAACAGCTGTGACTTTCAAGTGAGAGACATGGACAGGACGTGCTTCCTGTCCTTGGAAAGCACCTTAGTTCCCTTGAAAATACAGGCATAGGAGGCGGAGGGGAGCTGGGCTCTCCCCTCACCACTGCCTGATCTGCAGCACGCCACAGGACAGGTGCAATCCATCCAGGTCTTACCTCCCAAAATGGACACAGGGATGCTGGCAAACATGAGGATCCCTGGCTGAACAGGGATTACTCTCTGGGCTTCCCTCAGCAGAACCAGGTGCAGCTCATAGGAGTCCTGGGGGGAGGAAGAACGTGACCTCTGCTGACCAAAAGCCCCTATTTCCCTCTAAGACTCACTTATGTCCAGGTGTACGGTGGTGGTGGCATTAGCCACAGGGAAGTTCCTGGGTCTACGTGGCCTCACTCATTCAATGTGACAGCTGTGTTGTGATAGCTGCATCAGAACTTGCCACAGCAGGTCATTATTTGGTCATCCAAACTTTAAGGCAGGAATTGTTTTCTAAAAGTACAATTCCTCTGCCAAAGTGTGTCTTCTTGATTCAATGCACTTGTCAGGGCTTTAAAAGTATCTTCTTTTAATAATGTCTTGTTCTTGTATGCTCACAATTTCCCTAGAAAATTACCCACAGATTCCTCAATTTTAATTATCTTAGGGGTAAAAGAATCTACTGGGCTGACACCAGTTCCAATCAGTCTGGATGCTGTTTTCAAAGTGATCAGGCTGTGTTAGTCCTTAAAGCATCCCTGCTTGCTGTGGCACTACCCTCAGCCAGCAGCTGTGCCCTCTGGCTCTGTGCAAGGCTGCTGCTCTGCATGCATGCTCAGGAGGCAGTTTGCCTTGAGCTCTAGCTACTGATTAATTAAACAGAAAGGTTGTAAGTATTAATAATAAACTAACTCCATGGCAGGCAGAGGAGGAAGCATCTGCCAGAAACTTTATCCCTCCATCTCCTCTAGCAATTCATATCTTCCCTCCTATTTTACCATGCTATCTAGCATCCCAAACCAGGAGCACACTTCCCCTGCTCTCCTCCTGTGTCCCCCAAACAGCTTCTGCTGCTGTGGTTTTATCTGCCTTTCATAGGAGCATGCCAGGTGACCATTCCTGCCTCCATCCAAGCTCTTACAGGAGCTGTTCTGCACAGCAACAGGTTACCACCACCACATGTCTTCACCTGATTGCTTACGTGGGTTGACTTGTCCTCAGGCTCCAGCAATGTGCCCCCATATACACAGAAATGCTTCCACCTAATGTACTCCTGTCTTCACAAGTATTTTCTCTGTTATGCACTGGGCAGCACTGAACCCATGCAGGTAGAAATCTCTGCTAGAAGTTTGTGTGTGTTTGGCACAAGCCAAGATCACCCTTGTCACCAGTGGCAGGCTGAGGACTAGACACCAGCTCTCCAGATTGTCAGTATCAAAAGGCTTGTACATCTTGGCAGTGATGGTAAAGGGGAAGAGTAGGAAAATTTTTCTTGTAATAATGTGCTCTGTAGGGCTAGGCTAGCCATATCACAGCAGTCAGATGAATCCCTGATAGAAAGAGCCCAGAATCTGAACACATGGAGAATGAAAGGAAGAAAAGGACAACTAACACACGCAGATTCACCCAACAAGCCATGGAAAATGCCCACAATTAATTTTCAGCAGTATGTGTTCTCAGTCCTGCAGCCTTCTGAGATGTTTTTGAAGAAGAAAAAATCATTTTCTGCCTTTCAAATGATAGTAATAAATATCCCAAAAGAATTAAAGTCACTGTTGCTGTACAACTGTGACAATTCATTTGGGGTGGGGTGCATGCATTATGCATTAGGTGTGAGCCACTCTGACTATCTGCAGGGCTCTTCTGGAGGCAGCTTTGCCCGGTCCATGTATACCAGCTGCTGAAATCCAGGCCAGCTGCCAGGCTGCTCCCCCTGTTGCCTGCTCCCCTGTTCACTTACCCACTCTGCCTGTGCGGGGCCTCTGCATCCCCCTCCTGAGCTCTGATGCTTGGCTGGGCAGTTCCAATTCAGCTTTCCCTCCCCAGCCCTCCTTCAGACTTACTCCCCACAGAAGAGAAGGAGGGAGGAAGAAATCTCTGCTAGGTCCCTGGTTTTGTTGCTGCTCCCCTCCTGTTCCTGAAATACATGGCATCAAAAGACCAAGGCATGCCTGGTTACTGGATGGACCCTGAACCCTACTGTGTATTTACCAGATGCATAAGGAAGGGTTGCTGCATGCTAAATATTTGCTTTCTGCTTCTGAACCTCTCTGGGCTCTGATATATTCCAGGAGTGTTAGTCAGGGGCTGCCCACCGGTGTATTGAAAGGGCATGTGGCTTGTTGTTTTAAAAATGCAGCTGGATTGAAAGAAAATTTAATTATGGCAGATTTCCACTAATGTAAAATCTTCCCCTTGGAAGACTAAATGCCACCCATGTTGGCAGAAGGATGCTGGGCTGTTCCTGGTCTTCATAACTTTATTTTCCTTTTCAGGTCAAGATGAGCAAGGCAGAGTGCAGGAAACCACCTCCTGTTAGAATACATCATGGTATTAGAGAGCTGGCTCGGTCAGGGAGGGTGCACCCTCACGCGATGCTGCCCACCTGCAGCCCCCAGAAGCACTGCCGGGAGCTCTCCTGGGAACGGAAGGGGATTTTTTCAGTGAAACTATCATTTCCACTGCCAAAATGGGAACCCAGAAACACCACAGTGATTCCCCAGCCTGACCTAAGGGAAAATTCCCTCCTGAGCTCACATTTCATTTAACCCAGAGAATATAAGAAAGATGTGCTAACCACCACTGGGGACATTTCTCTTAGTAGCGGTAAACCTGCCTAACATTTTATCTATTTGAGATCAATAACAAATGCTTCCGAGTGATAATATAAAATACAGCAGATGCAAATGATGCCTCGTAAGAGAAAATAAAATCTCCAGAGGTTCCTCTCAACCTAGATTTCTATAGGTTCTAAGTTCCCAATAGCATGCCTTTCAGCATCTCATAAAGACAGCAAAATAATTTATTTGCTGAATTAACCTTTTGCAAATTAAGTTTTGTATGGGTTTTTTTCCTATTTTGAACAATAGTAAACATATCAACTGTGCAGAGATGGCTGCATTAGAGGGACACCAGGCAGATGAGCCAAAGAATTGAGCAGTGAAGATGGAGAAAATTAGAAAATAAGTGGTCTGTTCTCTGCTGTCACACCGTCCTTACGTTAAGGAAATGGTTATGCAGCTGAAAGGGATCTAGATAACCAGCAAGCTATAAGGGCCTTCTTGTGAATATTCAACAGCACAGTTGAAATATTCATCAATTTTGCGTGGCTGCTTTCAGCTGGTCACCTGCATTATTATGGGTCATTGATTAACTGGGTGTGATACAGAGAAGCAGGTCTCTATGCAGGGAGCATGTCAGGTTTAAAAGTTGCCATTTGTGCTCAGGCAAAAAGAAACTATGGATTTTATTCTTTAACATGCTTTCAGTAGCAGTTTATTAGGCAGTTGATACAACCACTGTAATGAGAAGGGAAAAAAAGTTACAGATTTCTGCAAATATTTTTCCTGGTTGCAAAAATTTTAAATGTAGCTGTTAGCAAAAAAGATCACATCAAAACTGTGGAGGCAGAGACCCCAGCAACTTCTTGTCTTCAGAGCCAATGTCATCTTGTATTTACAAACTAACAGTAAAGATCTATTGTCTAGGGGCTGTAGCTTTGCTGTGGTTTACTACGAATGATAACCGTTTGCCCACTGAGAAAAAAGAACAAGGAGATAATAAGCGAAGAACACATAAGGACTCTTCCCTTTATGATTTAGTAATCACAGCAATCAGAATACCTCCTGCCCTGCCTAGCATGGTCAAGAAACAGTAATTTATATTTATGAGAGTGTCAGGACAGTGCTGACACATTCTATGCATGAGAACATGGCAATAATTTTGGATTTTATTATCACGCAAAATATGCATGTCAGTAGCTAGCTGTTTCCCCTGTTTCTGTTTATGCAGTCAGATGAGTTTCAGCACAGAGAAATGAAGAAAGGCTGCCTACTTGGTGAAATCTCTTAATCTCATGTGAGTCTACTGGTTTAAAAAAATAATTGCTGTGGAAAATGTCATATATACATATAGATATATGTATATTTTTACGCATATGTATATAAGTGAGCCCATGGTAAATGTGAGGATTTGTAAAGTACTGATCGATGCACATCACCTGAGTAAGATGTGTGACTGTCTCAGGGTGTGTGTGGTGTTGCATGTCTGGACACCTGAAGGATATCTGATGAACTGCTCTATGTAAAATCACAGAATGCTGTCCTTCGAGAGGGAGCTCTGGAGATCACCTGGCCCAACTTCCTGCCCAAAACAGGGTTAAATATGAAGTTAGATCAGGTTGCTCAGGGTGGTTTCCAGGCAAGGTCTGAGTATCTCCAAGGGTGTCTTCACTCTGGGCACCTGTTCCAGTGTGTGACCACTCTCATAGCAAATTTTTATTTTTCCTAGTATCTAATGGGAACTTCCCTTGCTGCAGTTTGAATCTGCTGCTCCTTGTCCTGTCATGTGCACCTCTAGGAAGAGTCTGGCTCACTTTTCTGTGTCTCCTCCAAGAAGGTATCCAAAGAGAGCAGTAAGCTCCCATCATCACCAGCTATTACAATGGCTGGGACCTTCCCTGTCTCTCCTTGCCCTTCATGTGCTGCAGAACTCACTCCTCCAGGGCCTGAGGTTAAGCTGACTGGCCTATAGATCCCCTGAACCTCCTTCTGGCCCTACTTGAAAATGGATGTAACATTTGCCTTTTCCTCACCATCAGAACCCTCCCCTGGTGATCGTGACCTTTCAAAGATAATAGAGAAAGGTTTGAGGTTGACATTGACCAGCTCTTTCAGCATTCTTGGATGATCCCATGGGCTTATGCATATCTAATTTGCTTGAGCAGACCCTAACTTAATTATCTTCTACTGTGGGCAATGCACCCTCCCCCAGGCTGTGCTACCCATGTAGATTAATCCGATGAGAAATGTATTTTTTTTTGCCACAGATACTCCAAAGTATTCTAATTGAAGCTTTGGCATTGCTTCCACACCCCAACCTTCTAAAGCTTTTTTCTTAACAAAAGTTTCCGTTATTTTTTAAAATGGTGAGGTTTACATTCAGTCCTTGTTGGTTCTATGCTCTTTGTAGCTTTTGCCCAGCCATTGCATCAGCAAAAGATGTCATGTAGCTGTAATTATTAAATTCTTTTGCTCCAATCCACTGACTTGATATGTAGGGGATTTGCATGAATAAATGGATAAATATGTCTGATTCAGATGATAAACAGATGAACACATTTCACCAAATGTATGAAAAGCTTCAGCATCTAAGTTTAAAATAACAGGTCAAGATCATCTCTGGGTCAGATATAAAACCTCCTGTAAAACCTTTCCACTGAGTGCCTGGTCTAGAGCCTTGTGTGACTCAAGTATCAGATCTTAAAAATACTTAGTGTCTACTGATTAAGGAGAGCTGGACTGGCTTTGGAAATTTAAATTTTCAACATGGCAGATTGTAAAGCCAGACCAGAGTTAATCCAGTTGCATCTATAATTTCATGTGCACAAGAGACCACAATTTAATCACTTTATTAGCAATTTGTAAGAATGTATTGTTTGTTGCTACCAAAATCTTGAACAGGCAAGACTGAAACAAATGTTTCACAGTAAGAGAAAGCTGTGCTAATGTACTGGGCAGAAAATGTTTTTGGAAATATTGATGAAGAGATTACCACCCGCAGAGAGTTTTGAGGCCCAGAAGCTGAGAAGAAGCTGAAACCTTATGTGCATGCAACTCAGACAAGATCATGTTAAGTAATAGCTCCTACTGACCTGCTAACAGTATTTTCTAGATCACTTTTAGTAGTTTGTGTACTTTCTGCTGGAAGTTTGAAGGTGCCCATGCTCAAATTAATAAAGAAAATCTTCTTTTACCCAGAACTGTGATGAATGATAGCTTCTTTTGTCACATTTACTTTGATGTAGAGAAAGGAATGATCTACATCTGAGATTGCCCTTTGTACAGAACTCTAGCCAGAAAAGGAGGACCTTTTCTAACACTATGTAGAAGAAAATTACTTTAGTAGAACAGGCTTCATCTGACTATCAACCAGGGGATTTCAAGGGAGAGGTTTGTCTTTTGTATGATATAAAATGTAAGTGAAAACCTAAACTTAGGCTCCTGAATTGACTTCTAATTAAAAGTTGGCTGAATTTCAGACCTGCTGAATGTGAACATTTTGAAAAGAAATTAATGGAAGCTGCAGGAAATGAGACCTCTCTGGTTTGAGGTTTATGGAAGTTTCAAAATTATTTAGAAACTTAATAATAGTTTATAACTCTTAACAACTTAATAAAGTAACTATGTGCCCCATCTTTACGCAACATGACTTAGAGATGTTATTCTGAACCACAAATGATCTAGCAAAGCCATGTCCCAGAGACACGGTACTGTCTGTAGCTAGAGACAGACTCCATGTGCTGTGCAAGAGAAAACTGATGCTTCACCATGCATTGAAACAGCTATGGCTCACTGTACTGTAAAGCCTCCTTTCTAGTTTGCCAGAGACTGTTCTAGAAATCACCACACCCAGCATTGTTTCACTTCTCTCCTGTGCCTCTTTGGTGCATAAACACTAAGTGGGCTGTGGGCTTTGAAGAGAATGTGCATCTTGTCCATGAACAAAGAGAGGAGAAGAGGTGGTGAGAGAGACACCTTGATTATCCTCATTGACAATAGGGTTTGCAGGCTTTTCTCCTGAAGGTCTCCCTGATGATCAGGGGACAGCCCCAGATGACAGTGTGGCCCATGAGCCTGACAATAACCAACACATTCCTTGGGAGGACTTGTCTGAAATCTAAAGCCAAGAGCTGCTCCTGCCTTAGGTTACTCTGCATGGCCCTGGGCAGGCCACTGCCATTCACGTTTGTGAAACTGGTGTAGTAATATGTATTTTTCACTACTTGGGGTTATCTTGTCCAGCCATAAATCTCTTTGGCTTCCTAGGTGCCCAAGTCAAGGAGAACTGTGTCTCCACTGAGAAACAACAAAACAAAACAACAACAACAAAAAAGTATGAGAAAAATAAAAAAGAAAAAGTAGTTCTACCAGGATGCCCTAAAACTGTTGTTTAGGAAACCAAAGCATTTAGCCCATCACATTTTATTTTAGTGTGAACAAACAAAGAAAATTGAGCTTGAAGCCAAACCTTTATTTGTATATTCCTCTGTCAGTCGGGAGACTGTTCCTATGCTGTGCACATTGGGGGGGATCAGTTTTGTCCAATAAGCCTCCTTCAGGCAGCATGTTTCTAGTGCACATGAATAATGGAAAAGAAATAAACTCCAATCTGTGCAGCTTTTTATGAAATACATATCTTAGAGCCCAAATGTCCAAACAGTATGAAATTGCACTGCTTTTGCCCAGAGTTGTACTCAAGTGTTCAGTACCCTGCCTTGCCATTCACTAGTGGAGCAGGTTGCAGTGCCTAGCATCCTGCAGGACCTACTCCAAAGTGTTAAAGGCAACGGCTGAAAAATAAAACAAGGGGGAGGCCTGAAAAGCAGATACAGATAGAAAGTTGCCTTTGAAGGCATGGAGTAGCTTGTCGAGGAAGCACAACATGAAAAGCAGTTTAAGCAGGTCATTAAGCAGAAAAACAGCTTATTAAGATCAATCCACATTGACTGTCATTTAAAGATCTGCTCTTTCTGCAAAAGTCTTCAGTGTACTAGGACTGAAGCTCATGAGATGCTCAGAGCCACCAACTCAAAGATTAAACAGGACAAGGTTTTCTATTTTAAGATGGAAACAGTAGCTGTTTATCTGTGTTTCAATAGATGTCTGCAAACCCAGAAATGGATCTGATTGTACACTATTCCTTGGACCTGATTGTACACTAATCCTTATAGTGTGTCATCACAAGAGTGTCTCAGTCTGTTTCACACTATGTTTAAGTCTCCTGAAGCTCAGTGTTTTGGGGAAGATGGATCCTAGTCACACTGTGTGTGAGCTGCTCCCTATTAATTCACCTAAGGGAACCAGGGGCTCTGCCCATACTGGTAAATTCATCTTAGCTGCAGGAATGCATGATCACAAGCAAGGTGTCAGCCATGTGGAAGCAATGGGGTCAAAACTGCAATGGGGTCAAATCCAGCAGAGCCAGATTTGTTCACAGTCTGTGAGTGTAGAAGGCACTTTATCACAAGAGGCATTGGAGAGGCAAACTGCTTACTGCCCCCAGGAGCACTTGTTGGACTCCACATGTCCTCCCTTCAGTGCATTCATGGGCTTCCACACCTGGAAGAATAAACAGAAACCATGCTTGTATTTTTAAAAAGCAAAAATTGTTAACATTTGTAACACAGTAAAGGGAGATGGATGACTGAGAAGTAGGCTAGGAAGGACAAGGGGGAAAATGGAACAAAATGCATTTACACCCCTCCTGTTTCATGTGATGTCTTCTCTGACACAAAGAGCCGATATGTACAAGGAGCTTAAGATAATGAGACTCTTTAGCAATCTTGACTTCTTAATGTGCTGAGAAGCTGCTATGACTGGCTGTATCCATGGATTTACATCTCAGTGCTGAAATAGAGGGTAGAGAAAGAAATGTTTGTGGGTGCATTTAGTCCATGGAAACTAATTATTCTTCTCTTTCCTTTTTCCTGCCTGGGTGCTAACAGGCTGTCCTTCCTTGCCCACTGCCCAAAGCTAGAAGCTAAATTAGAATTCTGAGATCTAAGAAAGTTTGGCAAACACAGCTTCTGTTTTGTCATGGTCATGTTTCTGTCCTCTTTTTGCAAAAATTGTGTCACCAGGATCAGCACAGTGAAGAGGAGGTCAGTCAACACATCACTTGGGATTGTTTACCTTCTAAGGTAAACATGATACTAAGAAGTATCTTCTCTGTAACCCTTTTAACACCTGAAACCTCAAAGGAATCTCTCTCTCATTGTACCCAGGTGTTCATTGGCTAAAAAGAGCACAATATTCAATCAGGAAGATGTACTATTTTTCTTGCTGTGGAAAAGATCACCAGAACTGAAATAGGGCGGTAAGGACGAGCTGAAACCTTGTGAAGCTTTGGGAGCCCCAGCTGCACGTGAGCTTTGGCTGGTGCTCCATATCAGGGGAAAGAAGGGGGAATGCATTTTCATGGATATGCTCACAAGCTCTTTATGGAAAAAAGGTCTCACTGCAGCACTTCTGGTTAGATCAATGCAGCTAATGCCAGGGGAAACTCACTGCAGAGCCGCTGTAGCCCCCTGCCAGGTTCCTCTCTCCCAGATTCCTCCCTGCTGCTAGCCCTTCATAGCCTCATCCCTCTACCAGGGCATCCCTTGTCCCAATTTATTTGTTCTCATCTGAGGATTTATTTTCAAGTATCAATAGTTCAAAAAGCATACGGACTGACTGAGGGAAGAGTTATGCATGTGAGTGTGAAGTAACTGAAGCCCAGGCTGAGCTGCAGGCAGCTTCGTGAAATGACAACCTCAGAGCAGGAATGTTTCACTAGCGCTGTTTTGCAGAGATAACATGCTCTTTGTCACCACATGAGTGGGTATTGTGAGGTGAGCAGGATATTCTAACTTTTGACTGCCAGTCCTAAGCTATAATGAACAAATCTCTCTTCTGCAGGTGATGACTTTTTAGGGCAACAATAAATAACTCCATCTCTGTATTGTTTCCAATCAAATACATCAAAGGACAGACTTTCAGAACAGATTTTAAGGGAAATTAATAAAAATCCCAGCCATAAGGAAATCAAACAAAATAATTTCTTACTGCATTAAATTCTTGACTTTCCTTTCTTCCAAAGGTTTCTTTATAGTGAATCAGATGAGGATCCCAGTGAGGATGCATTTCAGGCTGATGTCCTCAGAAGTAAAAAATAATTAATGAACTTCAATGTGGAGCTAGTGTAATCTCTGTGCTCAGTACACTGCTTTACTTCTTCCAAAGCCTTTGCCTCCTCTAACACATCGCAGCAGGTGGCCTTATTCATCATTTTAAAATATGAGAACAGAATTAAGTTTATGTAGCTGAAATCCTGACATTCTCTCTAATTTCTGTTCACCACCTAATTTGAGATTATGCTTTACCTTGTGCACTTTATTGACTGATGTAAGTAATTACTTTTCATTGCCAGCCTAGTGCCAGTAGGCACAAAATGTTTTGAATCAATACCGCAAAGAGCTTTTTCTCCTAACAGCATCCTGAGAGCAGAAAACACTGAATGGACTTATGAGGGGAACAGTTAGCTATGAAAATATCATGAGTGATTTCCTTTTCACCACAGAACAGTATTTACAGGGGCTTTTGAACCTATATGGAACAAAACATTGAAGTGTGGTATTTGGATATCCTCTGTTGATAAGCAGGCAAGGTTTATCTAGCAGATCTTTTTCTGCTATCACTGCCTGGGAGTCTATGGATAATTAACTCTTATGTATCCTGATACCATAAAAGCCAGTTGAAGAACTCTCTAAGACTCAATTTTGGAGTTTAGAAAGCAGGCATTCTTTATTACAGCGCCGGATGCACAGGAGGNGCAGCTGGGTATCAATCCCCTGCTAAATAGGACATTTTTGCACAGTTCCAGAAACCTTCTGAAATTCCAATAGTGCCATATAGTGATAGTCTACAAAACTGGTAAGATTCTATAAAATGGAGAGTATAAATTCAAACTACGGAAGACCAAAATGTGGGAGAAGGTACTACTGTGTATCAGTACATTTGTGCTTGTCCTCCCTTCTGTTCCTGTGCACAGCCTTGTGCACCCTGGTCATGGTTGGAGCCTTCAATAAGACCAGGATGCAAAGGAGCAGACTGTGAAATAAAGTGCGTTATTAACAAGAGCTAGGGTAGTATCGAAAATGAGGGGTGGACACAGATGACCTTGAGAAATATGGTTCTCTCTTATAAAAGGCAGAGTAACATAAGCAGATGATGTATAAATGTTGCACCCCCATGATCCAGGCTTTTCAGTTGAAACCTCTCACCAGCTCTGACTGTCACTGCCCCTCTTGCATATCTTCATTTTTCTGCATCTTCCTTACTGACACCATATCGGTCCCTTATATGTTCTCACTACTCCTGGATTTTGTACTGATTTTGCTGAGGACAAATGCTGTACGTGACTTGATGAAGGTAAGATGGAGTCCCAGCAGAGGTTTATTTTCCTTATTTCCTGCTGTAAGTCACAGCCCGTGTTAAGAAACAGAGACAGAAGGTGTTAGCACAGCATTCATAATGTTCTTCGCTGTTTTTTCTCCAAGTCTCCCTGGCCACCTGTCTCCTGTCTAGAAAGTGTACCACTATCTGGTGATCAGACCTGAAATTCAGATCAAAGTTAAAAGAAGACTCAGTGTTCATAACTGACTTTCAGCTCTTGCTCTGGAGCTCCTTTCTGAAGGATGTCTGCAGGACATCTGCTAACCTCTGAAAAACAAAACCACTTTAAATAACCAGGTAGAAAACTACTGATCTCACTAACTTGGAGAAATCAAGTCTGTTTCAATCTTTTAGACCTCAAAAGGCATTTTCATAATAAGTCTTCTCAAAACACTATAATTCACAGATTTACAGACTGAGTGTGCATTTGCCACACTGTTAAGTCACAAGATGATGGAGGTAAGGTAAAAATGTAATTAAATGGTGAGGAAGCTAGGCTTGTAATACAACTGTGATTTTAGCACTGTAAGAAGAAATTTACAGATGGCATAAAAATGTATTTAGGATACTTCACCAACTCTGTCCCTCCAGGTCTCAGAAGCAACAGAGCCAAAGGGGTCAGAAGGTAACAAGTAACCCTGGCTGCCTAATGTTCCTCACTTTTTCTTTCCCAAAACCCTTTCTTCTCTAGACAATGCAAACAGTTTTTCCAACCAATATCCCATCAAGACCTCCTGCTGTGTTAAATGTGTCTCACCCTGAGATTCACACTTTGGTGCTATGTAGCAAAGTAATGCCATCACTTCACTGAATCAAAAGTCTTTCATTGTTCAAAGGGGTTGTCACCTCTTTGACAATGTCAAAATGAACTGCTTCACAGCAGGGGAGGTCTTAGAAATAATGAAAGTTCCTGCCATCGCTTAAATATAAGCAAGATAACAAGCACTTAAGACATGGAACTGTTAATACCTGACCCTTTTTATGAGGATTTTCACCTATAAGAAAAAAAAATGCAAAAATTACTGCTGAGATGAGGGAACAAATGTTCTTTAAAAAACTATCTGCTCTTCTTTCTTAATGCATAATAGCCTATATTATTTCAAATATAATGTCTCTGATATTTAAGAGTTGCCTTCTTCCTGCATATTGGGGCCCAGCAGGACCTACATGCCAGAGAACAGCACAGTAAAAAGTGATTGAGCTGTTACAAAGCAACTGCCTCTGAGCAAAGAAAGGAGCATGTTGTGGAAACTACCTTCCTCTTTTTCTCAGGAAAAACATGTCCTTTCCCAGTTTATATTAATTTAGAAGAAAAATACTACAAAAATGGTATGGACACAGCATAAACTGGGGGATGTGTATGTAGACTCAGTGACTCAGCAAACACCCTTCCATAGTGTTAAGCAAAGTTTATTTAGCTTGCAAAACTAAGATATTTGCTGCAGAAATCAGACTTTTTTTCTGACCTCATCTATGACGTCTAACTTTCGATGTTTTGGCCATGAAAGGGAATGGGACAGAAGTAGAAGACAAAATAGGAACACTTTGAACCACTGAGGGTTGGAGGTTTTTTCTGCTAGGGTAAGCAACAGATACATTACCATGGTGTTGCTAACAGCTGGTACAATTTAAACCATTCTCCATGTTCTGTATACTCAGCGAGTGCCAAACAAAAAGGCATCTATTCTGCAAACAGCACTGAGCAAAGTCAGCACAGGGTAACACACTCTCCTGCTAGGATAAAATGGGCTGCTTTCAGAAATACGCAGTATAAAGGACTCTCAAGGCACCAGCAAATTTGCAATTATACTTGGATCCAGCTTTCCATGTTCAAAATGCTTTTTTATGGATTTATATTGCAGAAATCTGATGTTTCCTTGATAATGACTGTTTGTGCACGGCTTTCTGTTTCTGGGCTCTTACTGTTACCATGCTTTTACTGACAGAAGAGCTTCAATCTTTTCGAAAACCAGGCCTCCAGTCCCCATCTGAACACACTTACTTCACTTCTGTCTCAGCAGTTCCACATCCCTAGCATAAAAAATTACACAAAGAGAACATCAGCTACAGCTGTAGATGATCCTAGCCCTGTGTGTATGTATTCAAAATAGAGATATACATGGATATTTACATATGTACATGACCAGAGAGGTTTGGGGCCTCCGTTTTTTATATATCAGGTTCACTTGGTCCATTTCTAGTCCAGTAAATTTAACATGAAAGCCAAGAACAGTTTCCAAAAAATATCATTTTGCTTAATTTTTGCCTTGACTGGTGATATCAGCTGGTTTTGTAGGTGTTTAAAAATATCCATTTTATTAAAAACCATAGATAGATAAAGAGATCAGCACAATTGCCTGACAATCCATGTAACTTAAAATAAATATCAGTTATGAAAATAGCTATACCCGGATATAGGCATATATACCCAGATAACAGATATACCATATATATATGTGATGTGGCCATTGCTGACACGCTCACAACATGATTGGGAGTAGCAAGAGAAAACTGTTGGTTTTTTTCAGAAGAATGGTAGTGAAAAGCAGCATGATGCTTGCTTTACAATCTCAGTTTCTGTTTGAAAAGGACGGTGGTACCTGGCCAAAGGAGCCACCCTGCCAGCACTGGTACCCAGGAGGTGGTTTGGGGATGGTGCAGAGGGAGGGTCACCCTGATGGTACCCGTGGGCTGAAATTACCACTACATCTAAGGATAAAAAGTCAGTTGTTCTTTGGGTGCTGATCAGCTTTCTGTATCACCAGGAAAAATCTATGTAAGTTTGTAATCTATGTAAAATCTATGTATGTGTTAATCAAGTAGCCTTAAGGAGGAAGATGAAAAAAAATTATACAATGCACCATGGTAAAATAAGATACTGTTCCTTTGTTCAGTCAGAAGGAACAAAAGGAAAGCAAATAGATAGGGAGGGAAAGGAAGGTTTCCTTCCACCCCAGGCTAGGGGAGGACAAGTCACCACCTTTGGCAATGGGCACAGACCACCAGCCCGCTGAGATGAGTTTCCTTTGTTAAGCATAACCTTAAGGACACATTTTGCTGTTTTATCTTTTCCTACCTGTGCAAATCTGTGTTTGCAACTGACCCCAAATCCTGTCTGGTGAGAAAACCATGAGTTGCATGGGGGTGCATGATGCTCCCTTCCTCAGGGACACAACTCCATCCATTTACACTTACCCAGTTCCAGTGTCAGTATTACATGAGGCTCCTGTTGGGGAGACGCCTGTGAGCCCGGGCAGCTCCCTGGCAAAGAGCAGAGGGGACAGGGGGTCCCAGGGAGCCACAGCAAGGTCTCAGCTGACACTCAGCAGAGCAGGAGTTCACCCTGCATCACCCCCCTGCAGCGAGAGGGATACGCACCTGTGTATCCCCCTCGGTGGCACTGATGAAAAAGGCATGTTGCTTGTAATCCTGATCTGTTTATAGTTTCATGCTAGTCCTTCAGGTTGGAGTCTGTAATTAAAAAATTAAGGAATAAAAAAAAATCCTGTCACTTTCCTGAACAAAACTGTTCTTCTGATGCTCATTAGGCTCATTTGTGAAGCAAAACATCCCCAGGGGACAATTCTGCCCTTATAAAATAAACATTTTCCACGCATGTGGTTAAGGACCCTCATAAAATATGTAACGAGGCATTTCTGTTCTGTGTATGCCTAACTTCCTGGCATGAAAGTACTTGCGGACAGTTGAATGCAACTGTGGAAAGAGAAGTGAGTGAGAAAATAAAACATCTACGGATTAAAGACAGAGATTGGCAGAAAATCCAACAACCAGTTCCTCTTCTGTTGGTATATATTTCCACTGTCAACCGAGCTCTGAGAAGGATACAGGTTGTTTTCTCCAATCTGTAAGTCAGAGGAGAGCAAATCTCAGTAGACCATTATTTTAAATTTCACTTTCTTTTGACTTGTTAGAGAAATCAGAACATAAACAGTTTATGCTCTTGTTTTTGAGGTTTTCCCCAAAAGCACCCTCTCTTAATGCAGGGTTTGGGGAATTTTTCCTAGAGCAAAAGTCCCTCCGAGCACATTAAAGTCCACTGTTTCAGGATGCTTTCTCATCGTCTTTTCTGCAGCTTGCATTTTGTGGGAGACAGAGCCATGGCTGTCAGGAGTCAGCCTGCTGGCATTTTAGAAAAATCAATGGCACCTGTCGAAAGAATTGCCTTGAACTGACAGCAGGAATATCAGCGAGAGCAGTTCCCAGCTTCACAAAGTCTAAAGCGCTCCTTCTCCAGGATTACGAGGCAGAACTCTCCTGTTTTCTCATACAGCGCTCCTAATTACTCATACTCTCCTTTACAGATCTGTGGTACATCACTTTATTAGACAAATATCATTTATTATGATATCAAATGTGATGAACCTGTATCATCCTTCACAGAACTGCACCCTTTGTTTCTCCGTTTTTGCCGTCTGCCTAATGTGAAACCGAAACACCAGGGCGATACTAAATAATAGATACATTGTATTTAAGCAGTATGAATAATTTATTTTTATGTCTTGTAAAAGGCAACCTCCTCCCAGTCTCTACAATGCTTGTGCAGGTGGAAGAAACAGTTTGTTCAACCTCAAATTGAATGATTTTTTTCAGTTTTGAGGTGGGATTTTTAAAATAAATTTAGATACCTTGGGAACAAAAAATCAAACTGCTTTATTTGAAAATGATGAAATAAATGCTCTTACTTTTATAGTGCTGCTGCTCATATTTTAATGTACAATTTCATATTAATTCAGGAATACTTTAAAAACTTAAATAGTTCTGAAACAGAAATTTTTACTGACTTGTGAAGAAAACATTATTCCAAAACAAGGCTCTCACTTCCAACATTACTGCATGTCCCTTTGTGAGTACCAGTGTATCTGATACAAATGACCTGGCAAAACCAGTGTTTTATCATATGGTACAACTTAAATTTGTTCCAAAAGGTGCTGAAGACTTTGTGCCCCACCATAGAGGGCTCCCTGTAAAAGGCTTCCATGGCCCAGGTGAAAGCATTACCCCATCTGTAAAAGCAAATGCATTTTTGACCTAATACAAGTAATCTGGATCCATTTTTAGTATTAGCTATAGAGTAGCATTACACAGTCCATGGCAAAATACATTAGCAGCATAGAGATGGTGTATTCCGTTATGAAAGATGGATTTTTGTGTTCACCAAAGAGGTAGGTCTACAGCAACAGCAGGGTTGCAGAGAGAGAATGCAACTTGCAAGAATCCCAGCTGGGACACCAGCCAGAAAAGCTTTTTTGTTTCCAGTGACTGCTTCCTTAAGCAAAAAGTAAACAACTTCATTTTTTAAAAACTTAAAATAAAATGCTTTGTCTTTTTCTACCTTTTCATACTTTTCTGTCAGTTCTTTCTTTCTGGATGAAACAACATGAGAAATATGAGCTAAATTTGCAGTTTAATCTATCTGACTTTCCATTTTTGGTAAATAAGGTGCAGAAGCAAAACAAACAAACAAAAAACCATGCTACTCTGGCAGAAAGGAGTGTCTGTGATGTCTTTCTTATATTAATTTTCTTTCAAAACCCAAACATGCATGGCTATTTAGCCTTATCTTCTTGCTAATTCTTATGTAGGAGGAGCTTATACAGCTGCATTTTCAAGGTACTTTTGGCCAGGATTTCTGCTTTTCTTCCTGAAACATCCCTAGGAGAGGCTTTGGATCCAGTATTAAGGTGAATTCCATAAAATCTACTCCAACAGAATATACCGCTCCAGTTGTACAGCAAAACACCCAGAAATTAGAGAACGCCAGCTAAGGATGCTGATGTAACTCAAAGCTGGATTCATTTAGACACATCATGATAAAACTTTTAGTTACCTGAGCACAACACTTTTCTGCAAACTTTGCTGCCTTCAGCTCTGCTGCATACTGCTCATGGTGGCGCAGACTGTGCTTCATGGAAAAGCCAGCCGTGCTTCCTGGCTTGCAGCCCACATCCCCCCTGACATAATTCTCTGTTGGGCATGGGACCTGCCTGGCTGCTCTGCCCTGGAGAGGATGCTTGGGCAAAAACTCAAGCCACTGATGCACAATGGAGCAAAACTGTCAGCTTGTCTTTCTGCCCAAGTCTTTTCACAGCACTGTCTCCGTAATGTCTGAGTGTCTTGTGGGCAAAATTCTGGAAATTGTTATAGTGAGAATCCTAGAGTGGGAAAGATGTTAATTTTCGAAGCTCTATTAATATATATATATATTTATATGTGTTGAAAGCATTTATACTGTGCGTGGGCTTCCAGGAGTACTAAGTGCTTCTAAAAACTGACACTTCTTTGTCAGTTTTTGTTCCACAAAAGCCCTTTAAAGCCCTTTCATAAGTAACTAAAATATATTTTAATAATTATTAAATGTTTTAGAGGAGGAGTTTGATTTTTATCAAGCTGACACAAAATGCAACACTCCCCATGGCAAGCATTTTGCCCTCTCACGTTATTAGTATCTTGCCCTGCCTCTACTGTAGGTTTGAGCAGATGGAGTTCAAGATTTCAGTTCACAAAATCAATAGAGCTGCCTACATAAGAGAGAGATAAAGAAGGAGCCATCAGGATCACGGGACTAAAACACACCTGCTGTGGCTGAACTAATATCGAGGAAAGCAGAAGGTATTCTTTACTTCTTTCCTGTTGTGAATATTGCAGCCATTGTTTTGCATTGCCTTGTCTTTCTTTTGTTTGTCATGGCAAAAACGCAGTGATGCTAAGTGATGCCAGCAGAATTTGGCACTTTGCTGGCAAGAAAAGACAAAATGGTGAGGGATGAAAAAAGTCTGTGCAAATATGCTAGTTCCGTAATAAGTGCAGTGTTATTTATGGTAGAAATAATTTCCATTCATCTAGGGCCCCTAGCTTTGCTCGCTTATGCAACTTTGATATGCAAGGGCTGAAATGGTCTTAACAGAGCAAAGAAGAGAGATATTTTAATGTAATATTTTATATCTACATGCTTCTTATTCTGTACAGATGCGGCTTTGCCAACCTACCAAATGGAATCCTCTGAAGTGCCTGTCTTCTAGGTAGATGGAACTTCTAGAATATTACAACTGCTAAAATTGCTTCATATTAGATTCAGAAAATGTTGCCAGTGCTCAGAGATCATGTTCAAACAGAGGAAAACAGCAGACAGATGCTAATGCCCTGCGTTTCTCAAGAACATCAAGCTTTTACTGTAAGGATGCCATCTCATTTGTTTGTTTACCTATGAAGGTCTAATCAAAATTAGATTTGAAAAGCAGCATGAATGTTAACAGCAGGCAGGGAGCAGAATACCATACATGCAGCACCTGTCTTGTGAAACTCTTTGCTTGAGGAAGACCTCATTCTGCTTTCCTAAACCTGATTGTCAGAGGTGCCTCTGCTCACAGCCAGGCTCATCAGCCAAAGCCAAAATGATGTGACATGGGCTGGAGCACCCCACAGCATCCCAGCCTCTCTTCTAGTCTGCCCTGGTTTGCATTGCCACCACCCAAGTAGGTGTGTAGGCTCACACAGCATCAGAGAGCTGTGTGATGCCCAAAGAGAGTCCTAAGGGGACCACTAAAAGAAGAACCCCATGAGTAAGCCAAGTCCCAGCCCCTCAGAGCCTGACCAAGCACAGTGGAAAGATGCTGCACCACTGAACAGCAGGAGAAAAAAATGCCCTTCAGACTCATGGGCTGGGGACATCCTCCCTGCATCTCACAAGGAGGGAGAAGAGCTTCTCTTTCTCCTGATTTTGCTCACATAATAAACTGGAGTACTTCGGTTACCAATCCTGACCCAACTTTTGACCAAAATTGACACTGCTGTTGAAGTGGTACCATTTAATTTTAATGTACACATGCTGGGAGCATAGTTAAAGATAGTAATGGAAACTAACTGAATCGTCATCTCCCTTTCTGAGGTTTTCAGTGGATAACAAAGGCAATACACGCCCATCTAGATCTTTCAGAAATGGTTGGCTTCACCCACCAGCGCCATCTTTCATCTTTGATTAATTTAGATACATAAAGGATATCTAGATTCAGAGCTCCTAAAGTTCCAGAAGCATCAACTCAGTTCCAGCAAAGCAGTGGCTGCTTGTAGCTAGTGGCTGGAAAAGTTTTAGAAAGCCAGTGCTTTCTTCTGAATTCGTAATTTTTGGAAATGTGGGCTGGGGACGGAATGGAAAAGAGAGAAATTTTTATGAAACAAGTATGCGGTTTGGTGCTCCTCAGTAAAAGACATTGAAATACTGGAGACAGTCCTATGGGTGGCTACCAAAACGATTAGGGGCCTGGGGCACATGGTGGATAAGGAGACACTGAGAGATTTAGGTTTACTTTGCCTTAAAAGAGAAGACTAAATAGAGATTTTACTGTTCTTTTCAGCTACCTAATGGGAAATCATAGAGAAGATGAAGTCATAATGCTCTCAGAGCTGCACAGTGAAAGGAAAAGAAGCAACAGTCACAACCTAAAGAAAGGGAAAGGCTAATTGCATACAAAAAAAAGACATTTCACCGTGAAAAGAACAGGACGGTCAAGAACAGGAACAGGTGTTCAGTTGTAGAGTGTCCATCCTTGGACATATCCAAAGACACAGCCTGAGCAACCTTGACCTTGCTTAGAGCAGGGGGCTTGGAGAGGATGGCCTCCCTTCCAGCCTACACACTTCTGTGAGTCTAAAAAGCAATGAAATAAAGGTTTGCTTTTTGCCTAATGTATTCTGATATGCACCAAAAGTCTTATAAAATTATAAAAATAACATTAGGTAAATCGACCTTCCCCAGCTTCTCTGGTGCTTATTCCACAACAATAAATCTGTTAAATGCTATTTTTCATTGGAAGACCATGAATCAGTGCCCCTGAAAATAACCTATCCATTTTGTCAACAAACCTTACTTTATCTGGTTTATGCTAGATATGCTGGTTTTATTAAATTAAACCTTGGATACGCAATCTATCCAGCAACAAAGAAAAACATTGCTAAAGACAATTGGTCCAGTCTGATCTCTCTGTGCTGTGCAAGTGAAGAGGAACTTCACTTGAGTCAAATGAATTTATGCTGGCATAATAGTGGTTCCTGGGGGAACAGAATGAATCTTGGCTGCCCAAGGCTGTTTGACAATAGAGGAGAGCAGCTCAGCAGAAGCTAATGGTTTTATAGTGTTTACTTCTATAACCCCTAGAAAGGCAGAATACCTCTGCAGTTCAAGATCTCATGCATAGCTACATTGGGCCAACAGCTCAAAATCACTTCTGACAGAAGAAAAGACCCATTCACCAGGTGGTGATGGAAATTGCTATCATAAATGGGCAAAGCATTCAGGATGTTTGGTGTAGGGTTACAGTAATAAACGAGGGCTCAGGAAACAATCTAGAATTCATCTATCTTTACTTTATTTTCATTTTTATGTCTGTACTAGAGTGAATTAGCTCTACTACTACCTGAGCCAATAGAAATGTCTAAATGCAAAAAAACCCTGAAACCACCACAGTGACCATTGAGAGGGCCAGAAAGAAAGAAGACTTTGGGCACTTGTTCCATTTTGTGGGTGAAGTTTAATAAAGAATCTGCTTGCAGGCTGTTGATGACTTGTTTTGCTTAATATGAAGGGAAGGATTACTTGTGTTTCATTTTTGGGGGCCAGCAACAGAAGAGATATAAGGACACCAGCATGTGATATGTTTCTGGACTGGTTTGAGTTTTCTACAAACATTAAGTCCAGTCTTAGTCTATGCACTCATTATAGTCATTATAAGTCTAATCAACACACTACGATCAATGAGAGCAAAGACATTTAAGCAGATTAAAAAAATTCTGGTAAATAAGAGCAGAAGCAGAATGCAAAGTTATTCTTCAAGTTGATAGAGACAAAAAAGTTTAAGACTAAAGCATTGGTAGTATGCATACAGCCTCAAGAAAGCATCAGAAAATGCTTTTATTGTAGAAAATAAAAGAACTTTACCATTTATTAAGATTTCACCTGAAATGTAAAACCTTCTATCAATTTAAGTTCAAGAAATGCACTGCTTTGAAATTTCTGTAAGTCTTCATAAGGAAAAGAAAATGTGTAATGACTTCAGAAAACACGGTTGAAAATAACCATTTTAAAGATTTGTAAGAGCTTATTTGCAAAAGGGAAGAGGGATGTAAAAGATTGCCTCCATGAAAATTAGCCTTAGGAAAAAATCTGCATTTCTTAAACTAAATCAGCTGAAGTTTTGTGTGCCTTTAAGAAAAGAACCCAAGCCCAGTCTTTTTAAAATACATGCTTTTTCAAGCATATTCAGACTAATGTAAATTACAAAAGGTCCTTTCTGGTTGAACAGCAGCTTTCAGTCTTGATTATCACCTTTGGTACAATAGACTTTTATACAATTCAAGGTGGGTTTTTTGTGGGGTCCAGAACTAGCTTAAGTCACTACTGGATCTTGCAGAATGAATCATGATAGTATATAGGAAATATACATAAATATATACATATATATTCTTTCTGCTTCTGGTGGAAGTTCGTTCTTTTTTTGTTTAAATTGTGTTCTCTGTTATTGCCTTACATCACACTTGATTTTTTTTTCTGCTTCTGTGCTTCCTCTACGTTCAGTGTCTAAGAAGAGATGAATTGCCACCACGAGTGAGAGGGTAGCAGAAAGAGGGAGTTGGGCTCATGCGATTCTGCCTGGGTTTTGCCCCATATCCTGTGAGAGGCTGGTTGCAGGGCAGGAGCAGGGGGAGGACGAGCTCCAGAGCCCTTTCCCTGCTCCAGCTGTTAACATGCTGAGTGGGTACAGCGAGAGGGACATCACTTGCGTTCATCTGCCAATGGCATATTCCTTCCTCATGACACTGTCAAACGCAGCAGGAGCTGGCAGGGATGTGTGGCAGGGACACTGCCCTTGCAGCTGGGGGTCTGTTTGTTGCAATGGTTATAGCTGAAAGCACGCCCTGCCCCTTAAACTTTGGATTTATCTACACGTGAACAGTAGTTAAGTTAGCAAAGTACTGGTTAACCTTGTTCAAAACAATCCAGTTAAAAGGAAAAGCTGAATGGCAGCATTTGCATAGAACACCTCAGCTCTCTTTTGAACAATAAGTTTTAGAAAAACAATAGCACCTTTGAAGTTATTCTTGAGTGCTATAACAACGCACAGGAAAGTGCAAGAGCAATTAAAGTAGGGATCCATTTGAGACTGAGTAATGCAACAACGTGTGCTGCTGACAGTGTCAGGGAGCCGTGGAGAGCATGGAAATGATCATGTTTTCTGTCTCTGTAAAGGAGAGCCAAGAGAGCCTTGATTTCCAAAAATAAAAGGAAGGTTACTGACATCAAGAGTTAATATGGGATTACTGACCAATTACTGACCAATGTTCCCCTCCATCCCTATTGATGCAGCAGGTGGAAACCTGCCTTTGAGGTTTTCCAGCGCCCTCCATTGTAACAGTCTGGTTTCAGCTATCAGCAGCTTAGCCTAACTCAGACTACTTAATCTAAAAATTTGCAAGGCTTTTACAGGCAGGACGAGGGAAGAAATTGTAATGAAAATGATGCAGCCATTCCTGGGAGCTGGCTTGCCCATTCTGAGAATTCGGGCAACTTTTCCTGTGGGATTTGGCTGGATATTGTACATGGCAAGGATGGCTCTCCTCCTGTCCCCTAAAAGATCTGCTCAGGTTCACCCAGAGTTGAGAAGCTTCAGCTGACAGAGGTTATCCCATATGAAGTGTGACCTTGTACTTTAAAATCAGACATAACGTGTAGGCAAATGGGAGCTGATTGCAGTTGCATAGGCATTTCCTACCTTGGTAGCTGGTGCTCTGCACCTTGCTGAAGGAACTTGTTAGGAGGCTGAGCAGCAGTAGCAGCTAACACTGTAGTTTTGTTTTCCTGCATCCTAACCTGTCATCCTTGACTCCCAGCACCTGCTTGGACAGGGAGTCCAGGGGAAGCCAATCTCCATCCTGGAGCACAGCAGGGAAAGGCACAGCCAGCATTGGTGTGAAAGCTCCATAGCTGGGTCAGTAGAGTGCTGTGCTCTCTCAAGCACCCTCTGACTCCCAGCACAGCCCAGCCACTTGAGGACATGGTCACCAGTTTCTGGGTTGGAGCTCAGGCTTAGAGCTCAAAAATTTCCTCGATCAACTATTCTCTAGCTTTCTAAAAAGCAAAGATGGTCTCTGAGCTTACACCTGTCCGGAAAAATTTCAAAGTAGGTTTTATTCTTCCCAAGTTACACAGTCCTAGGATTTGAGAGGAGCTGGTGTTTTGTATGCAATCTTAGCCTGCTCTGTGAATGCCATTATAGCTAGAAACAATCCTACAAAACTGATAAAATAAGACATTAATTGTTGTATTTATTCCCCTGTGAAGGTACACTCTGACACTATTAATTGTACTTAGTCACAATCTGTTCATCATCTAATTGTTCTCCACAGAGCTCAAGAGAACCAAATATTTACCCACATGAATTTATTAATATCTAGTCATGAATCATAACCACTCTACAATGATTTTTTTTTAAAGGCAAGAAAAAACTGCAAAAAAGGAGACATGCAAGGTTAAACAGAGTTTGGGTGTCGGGGTGCCACACAGCCTAGGGGGTTTCCTGGGGACCAGGAGCCATGGGGGCTTTCTGGAGGTCCAGGGCCCATCCTTCCGCCCTGGCCAGGAGCAGGGCAGCTGGGCCAGCCCCATCCCCGGGTATCACTGTGGGTGTCACAGCCAGGGGGCATGGGGGGAAGGGGCTCCATGCCACACAGTATGAGCACCATGGGGGCTGTGGGGACCTCTCCAGCCTGTTGGAGCTGCGGGTCCAAGACCTTCTCTGAGGATGCAAGCCTGGCCTTGGCTGGCATCTCTTCTAGACTTTGTTTTGGCCTGTCTATGCTCTCAGGGTGATATTTCTACTGCATTTAACTTTAATGTAGATTGAGCTTTTCAGTGGCACTGCTGGAGAGACACCTTCTTTAAAACCAGCCTGAATCAAACACATGAGCTGGCACTCCACTAATCAACCAGTAGGACTAATTGACTTTCACAGCATGTCTTACAAGAAAAGTACCAAAAATACTTTCCTGTTAATATACCAGATATTTTCAAACTCTGAAGGCAGAATCCTCAAGTCCCCCAGAGAATTACCTTTGCTGCAAAGGTCAGGGGTGTGAGGGGGGCTAGAGGCTCACATTAATCCTTGTTTCTTCCAGATAGATCTGCCCCTTTACAGCATAAATTATTGTTAGCATAGATGTGACAGGTTATTTGATCAACTTGTAGGGAGAAAAATGTCTGACTTTTCTTTTAGTGGAAAGGGACATTTACCTTTTAATACACTGTAAGATATGTATTTTTAAGGGATTGTAAGAGTTGATTTCATGTTAAGAATTACAAAGGATTTATAATTTTTAGGTTGAAAATAATGCAAACTCTCTCTCTACTTGAACAGAAGTCAAATTCAAAGTCAGAAAATTGGTACAGTGGATATCTGTCTGTATTACAATGTTTGGCTTATCAAGACACACGTACACCACTGTCATGAGATATGATCCTCACTGTGGCTCTACCACATATTTCATAAGAGACCTAGGCATGCAAAATTATATACTATCTCAAAACAACACTAAATGTATTGAAATACAGTTTTCTTTCACCACTGGCTGTGGCCAGTTGTGTAGTTTTTCTGGGTAGAATTGCTACCACACTACACTTGATGACAAGAATATATCACCAAAATAAAATTTCCTGGCAGTAAAAACTCACTGCAACAATAAAAATCATTATCTCAACAAGTGATTTCCTCATAAAAAGGGGGAAAAAGTACTACTACTCTGATAGCTTTGAGGATACTCTGGAATACACTATAAAACCGGGGTGCTGGCACATCCACGTGATTATACACCTGGTTTGCGTATTTTTGTTGCCTATTCCTTGCTATGTTACTAGAATACTGGTTGACTGAATTGTACAGCAAAAAGAACAAAGCATGAATATTATCCACAGAGCCAGTGGATATTGCCTTCTGTGAGAGGTCCCTGATCTCAGCCTGTTGCTTGGTCTGGATCCTGCGGAATGACATGGTATAATTATTCACTCAGTTCAGTTGGTACAGAATTGCAATTATATTTCCACGTCCACATCCACAGAGACAGACAGGAACCACAGCTTCATTCTGTCTGTGACAAGTATGAAAGAATGGAATTTGGCTGGGAAAGTGTAAAGCTTGCAAGGATTTATACCACATTATACGAACCAGCACACTACACAAACAATTTAAGAATTTATTTGAAATAAAGACAAAGGGTTCACACTCCTGGGCAAACTGAAATAACAGGAAGAGCAGTTGTTCAAGATCATACCCCATTTCTCAACGGAGGGCTGCCTAGCTTTTCTGACACGCAGATAAAGGGCTCGCAAATCCTTCCACATGCCCTCAGCTCCCATCTCTCAACGTGATAACAGCAAAAGTCATCTGTGAAGCAGACGTTCTGCTGTGACAGTGACATTTCTGATGTGATGTACAGTCCCTCAACCTAAAAAGCGCTTTGTCACAGCGTCCTGTGTGCTGGACCAAGTTCTGGCAAACAAAGACTGGTTCTTTCTCTAAACTTCTGTGGGAGTTTTTGTTGTGAACAGTATTGAGCTAGACTGGGAGCCTAAACACAAAATGTGCCCCCCCACCCCCGCTGAGGATTCAGGTTAGATTTGAAATCAGATCTTCATATCAGCCCAGTGCAACCTGATCATGCCATCTTGTTTCTCCTCTTTTTTTCTTTTCTTTTCATTACACCAAATGGTATATTCAAGGATTTAAAGATGTTATTGTCTCTGGTTAAATCCTCTATTACTGCCACCGAGAACTGATCCAATCACTGTTCTCTAATTCAGTGCTGACATCCATTTACTGAGCTATGCGTGAGATGAGGAAGTTGGGAGATAAGCGAGAATTTTTGCTAACTTATGTTATTAAGTAGATTCCATTAGGCCTTGCATCTTTTCCTTCAGGGACGTCGATTAGATTCTTCTGAAATGCAAATAATCATACTTCAAGACAGGAGCCATTTCAATGTGAAAAATGTTTGCTGCTGAGAGAAACCAGGGGCAATGAAGAAGATAAATCATCACAGCACATGACACAGACAAATCCGTTGGAAAATTCCTCTCTGTTGCCTTCACCTAGATCAAAACCACACCCTGGATATACAAGTTATCGAGACATCTCTGCTTTTTAATAAAATAATACATCACCCAGTAAAAAAAAACAATGTACATTAAAGATTCCCGACAATGAGTAGGCAGTTGAAAGGCACAGGTAAGGTATGTTGGCAAAAGTGAACAAAATCACACACATATTCAGGTGCTTGGGGAGGTAACAGCCAAACTGTCCAGCCCAAACCTGACAGTTTAATGAATCTAATCTAGTCCTAGTGTGCATGTACATTGATATAATGTGAATTTAATAGAAAAAAAAAAAAGTCAAGGGCTAGAATTTTTCAATTCTCTGCTTTTTTTTCATTATATTGTATATTACAGTACTCTCTATGGTTTACAGTTTATTCACGGTATGCCTGGTACCCTCAATGCTTCATTAGTAAGCAGCATTGTTAATGAGACTAGCTTCTTTTTCGACTCTTGTCATTATTCCCATTGTGAAAGCCAAATTTTAATTTCTTGAGCCAAAAATAATCAATTTGTAATTAACAAGATTCTTTTTTTCCTGTCATATTTGCAAAATGCTTTGTCCCCTAGACTTTCTTGGGTATTTCCTTTTTCACTGGGGACTTGCAATGACAAATGAACTGCAGAGTTTCCAGTACATCCCATGATTTCAGTATCTTGCGATCCTGTGTAGAGAACTCAACAGAGTTTCAAATATGGAAGAAAAGAAAGAAGAATTTTTCTAGACATCAGGTAAAGCTGATTTTTTTTCCTGGATACCCTTTAAAAAATAAATATTCCATAAAATTTCTACCTTCCTATATTCATTTGAAAAACTGACATATAAGAGTAACAGCTGGGTACACGATCCTATACCCAAGCTTGGCAGGAAGCCACAGAGCATGAGTTGCATGCTTAACCACACCTTCTTCTCTGAGAAGGAAACCAGAGGGGACTTGTAGGGAGCCAACTTGTTATATTACTGTCCTGCATCAGACAGCTCAGTGTTCAGGCCTGTTTGGGTAATTCTTACTCCTGAACAGGGGAATGAAACATAATTAAGATCTTCAGGCAAGGCCCAGCAAACACCTAAACTCCACTGATTTTGACTGCTTTGTCTGTAGTGTTGCTTCTTTCCAAGTACCTGATGGCCACAAAACTTTTTAAAATCAATGTGCTAAAGTGGAAGGTAAAGTTCATCAGCTCCCAAAAGGCATCAGAATAATCACACTGATGCAAGTAATAAGCCACAGTAAATTTGACATGACACAGTGCTGCTGTCGTAGCACCCTCATGGATCAGGTCAGTCATGATCCACCATCCCTTTCCAGACCACTCAGAATAAGGCTGTGCTGCTTCCATTGATGTGGAAGCAAATAGTGGCAAACCAGCATTCAGCACAAGTTTCACTGTGCCTGGCATATTCCAGGATGAGCTTTGTTACAGGCTATTAGAAGATGGCACTGAACTGCAAAGATGAGATTTCACTGTGCTGCAAAGCTCCCACAAAAGAGTAGTAACTGAAATTGCAGGTTTGCATGGACGCTTATTTGTTAAGAAGCTTGGCTCCATTTAGAGGCATACCTTGAAAGACAGGACTGTTGTCAAAAAATGATCTTTCCTCCCTTTCAGCTGCACCAATTTAGGGAATTCAATTCGCTGAAAAGTTCTGCAAATTTGGGGTTCTTCAGGCATGTAGCAGATGGTGGATATTTGAGTGGGTAATGCTCAGATGGAAAGTTTGATGGATCTTTGCAAGGAAGAAGGTCAGGAGCTAGAAATCAAGCAATTGTAACTCTAAGGAAGTTTATTGTTCTGCGGCTGACTTGGGGAACACTCGTGGAAAGTGAAAAAGCAGGGTGGTCCCACAGGCAGGCTGTGAGTATCACCGAGCTCATGGAAGTCGTCCATCCATGATGATCCCTTTGCTCTGAGGAGATGAGGACCATTTGTCAGGGCAGCAAGTAAAACTCAAAAAGCCCTTTGCAACTGTCTATAGCCCAGTGTTTAAACCTATAAATCACAGTCTCCACAACTGGCACCCCTCTGCTAGCCCTGGGTTAGGCTGGACCACCCTGAGTCAAGAATGAAAGAAATACATCGTGGCCAGAATCCAGCATCCTTTCTTTGGGCCCCACTCACCCAGCCACAGGAGAGGAGTACGGAAACCAAAGTCACAGCAAGACGTCTCCCCTTGTTTCTCTGAGCTGGGATTTTTACACCTCCTGTTACAGCTTGCTTGCATGGAGGTACTATAACCTGGTGACCACACTTTAGCACTTAAGTAATAATTCTGGTCAGAAAACGAGGGAACAGAAATAAATAATCTGAATGTTTCTATGGTTTTATTCTTTAAAAAACAAAAGGAAGTCTACCACAATGACAGCATTCCTTCCAATATCCTTGTGTAACTGGATTATAAGGGGAGACACAAACTCGCCCTGTAACTCAATGGGTAGTTCCCATTTGGCAAGTCCTGTACATTTCCATAAATCCATATTTCAGCAACAGTGCCAAGCCACAGGCAATGGCAGAAAAGCCATGAGCACTTCCACTGTCTTCAGCAGCTTTCCTGTTCTCTGCAGCTTTGGTTCCATTGGAGCTTCTTTAATCAATTAATTTACATCCCCAGATAAATGAAGTTCCTGAAACCCACGTAATGGAGGAATTTCCACCTTTGAAGGCATTTTGTGGAAGTTTAGAGTAGCCTTATGCTTTTTTGTTAAAGAGAAACCTCAAAGCTTTCTCAATGGAAATGAGGTGCTTCAGCAGAATGCTTATAAATTGTTTTACAAATGAAGGGAAAACATTGAAAGTGTAAAATTAAGGAAGAAAAAAAAAAGCTGGGGAAAACTGAGCTAAACCCTGGTCACACCGAGGTCCAGAGCGGACCTGACTGACTCATTACAGCCAAGTCATGTTCATCAGAACACCACATCAGAAATGTCAAACCTGACTATGTAATGAACACCTGAAACAGTTTTGTCTTACTGTATAAAACAGCATGTGAATCTGTTAATGACTCCTTTAGTTCTTTTCCTTTCTCCCTCATTGTCAAATCCTACATAATACACTTCGATGCTGGGAATATATGAAGTTATTTCCATAAGGCTACAAATGTCTGCAGTTCATAACCTGCATGATCCTCTGCTGCAAACAGCAGCCTGTAGCCTGTCTTTTGCTTCTGCACTTGTGTTGTTCAAATGGTGAGGTCTCATCACCTTGTAAATGGAAAAGATGTTCTATCATTTCAAAATTTAAAGTACTCATACCTCTATCTGCTGTCATAAGATGGAGTTTGGGTGGCCCAAGGAGTCCTGCAACCATTTGAAAAATAAAATTATAAGAGACTTTGAAAAGCAGCATTTGCAGTAGGACTTTCCAAGAGCTGGGTGTGTAAGGTTGTTTTGGGCCAACAGCTGAACAAATACAGGCGTGAACAAGCATTGTCACTGGAATGAAAACTTCTTTGCTCAAAGAGCACTAGCAGCCTGTTGGAGGACTCTGTCTACTGTACTGTAGAAGCTGCAAGAGTAGCATGTTTATTACTTTCCATGCTGATAGGTAATTGAGGTGTTGACTAAAATCTTGAGAGGCAGCATACCAGGGTGACTTAGACATCTTCATTAACTCATTGGCTTTTTCTACATGCTGAAAATTACCTGCTAGATTTGTCCCTTCATTGCATGACTAATCATAGTAGGCTCATTTGTGCCACGTGCCACATGGGAACAGTGAGCTAAACTGCCCTGCATCCCTCCAAGAGATACCCCTTAGGTACAGTCTCCCAAGGCTCCCAGTGGGAACATGCAAAGGGCATGGACAATCTCAGGTCTTCTCTTCCCTTTGGGAGAACCAGGTCACACCAGTGAAGCATAAAAAATTATATCAAAACTATATCAACATGGTGACTGTCTCCAGTTGGAACACGGTAATGTGTTTATTAGTTACAGGAACCTAGCTAATGTGTCCCAAGTATTTCCTGCTTTCAAAATATTACCCAGAAAGAAAAATTCTACAGATCAATGACAATTTTTGTTTTTCTCTCTGGTTTTTATCCTTGCTTTCCTTCCCCTTTCCTCCCAAGAAAATAGATTATGGTAGATGGTTACATTTTTCATGTTCATCAAGGCAAGAAAATGAGACATGAGTTGACAAACATTGTACAGAAGGTAAGTGACTAGTATTTTGAAGCTAAATATATTTTATGGAAGGCATTAATTTATGCTGGAGGAGATGCAAAACTCTCCAGCTTTTAAAGAAAATTAAATTATATAAATTTCCAAGCCAGTACAGAAAATTCAGAACCTTTTATTCTTTGTTTAAATTGTGAAGAATAAGAGGCCATCAAAAGAGATTTGTGTTAAACATAGAGAACAATCCACATTCCTTGATTAAACCTGACCTTTGACTAACAGGGGGAGAAAAACAATAGACTGGAAACACATTTCAAAGGAGACATCTCCACTCAGGCTTTCTTTTCCTTTTAACAGCTTCATCTACAAACTTTGAAGGCACAGAAGTCTTAATTCATTGCCATTAAGGAACACAAGAAATTTCAGAAGGACCTGGAGATAAATCATGAGTCATTGTGTGACTGAGGAGAGACATTTTTACTTAATACAGAATTTAATTGTCTATATGTGTTACCTTAAATTAAAACATGGCATAGCACCAGACAATGAGTATTGTATTCCAAAACGGTGGCATTTTTGTCTCCTGACATATAATTTATTGTGGTTCTCCCAAACTTTCTGGGGAAAAAAAAGTCTTTCATTAAGCTTTTTGATTTGTTCTTTTAATTTTGAGTGACTTCTGCAAGGTTTAAAGGAGAAGACATGACTTTGTCATGTTGTATATCAGTTTTGATATTACACTGAGTCCTTTTCAGGACACATGGGAACCAAAATCCAGCCTGCCCTGAGGAAATTATTATGACTTCTAACTCTGATGCACACAGTTGGGAAGAGGGTTTAATTCTGCCTTGCTACAGAGTGCTCATGTTTTGAGGCTTCAAGGTCTACTGGCTCTTTACACATACTGTTATAAACTCTTAGAGCACACAACTTACTATCTTTTTCATGGTCATCTTCTAGGCATTGTTCAGGAGAAGGAGGATATTTAAGACCCTGTCTCTTCTTACTTTGGTGTTCCATCACCTAAGGGAGTTGTTTTCCCCTTCTCTTGGGCTTCCCTTCGCATGCTCAGTTGCTACAACTATGTGTGGGTTGGGAGTCACCCTTGTTAAAGCTGGAGAGTTATGATCCTACTTTTCAGCAGGAACTAAACAGTTCAGATACGGGAAGAACTCTACAAAACCTAACTTTGAACTCAGCCTGAGCTTGTCCTGAGGTGTGAAAGGGCTGGGGTCTTTTTATTTGTACAAAATGTTTCCATGTCTGAATTTCTGAGTTCAAATTAAGCCAGAAATAATGTAACACTTCAACTCAAGCTGCTCTTTTCAGGAAACCAGTGGCACCGCTGGAGAAAACAAGCAGTATTCACCAGGTGGAAGAGTGTCTTTCTCAGACCATTAGGTAGGCAGAAGTGTTCAAGTAAATCTCATTACATCCCTTGATGATGTAATTACATCACTTGGTGATGTAGTCTATGTGCCTCACAATTAAAACATTTCACTGGTGAGTTAGAGATAACCGAACTACATTAATTGGGAGTTTACTTGTTATGTGATACCTTTACATAATTTTAGTGTACAGCAGTAAGAAAACAGAAATTAATTTGCCCACACACAATGTAATGATGCTTAATCACAACAAATTATGAACACAAACTATAGCACATTAATGAATAGCAAAGGAAAATACCAAAAGCCAAACAATTTGCAGTTACGAAAACATCCTATTTTACAGTGAGGCCATTACAATTCACACAGCACTTTTCCATGCTGCATAGTAGAAGGTGGCAGTGTTATTCAGTTGACATGCAATCACAAATGACCTCTATGGGTTTTTTGTCTGTTTCTGTTCGGTACCTTCTTGTCGTCTCCTACCACAGAACCAACATATCTCCCAACTGTTTATGAGCCCATCTCCCAGAGAAAACTTACATCTTTCTAGAAATACTTACATCCACAGATCTTAGCCTCACATCTTTGGGGAGGTGTCCTCTGAAGGTGCCTGTCTCTTCTCAAAGACCATGGTGAGAGTAGAGATAACTGATTTATGCTAGATGCCCTACTTACATGACGAAGTCAGGCAACAGGAATCCCACGCTGACATTCCCTCAACCACTTTGTACCCACATCGTCCCTTCTCCACTCTCTACATAATCATAATGAGGAATGTTGTGAATAAGGTACAGCTTTTTAACCTACAAATGATGCCGCATTACTTCCTAGAAACAACTTTTTTCCCAGTTTCTTTCAAATGGAATCAAAACTTAGGCAAAAAATCTTTTCTTCCTCTAGGAATTAAAATTACAACCCTTTGAAAAGTCTTATAAATACTGTATTAAACAATTTCACTTACAGTTCACAGTCTAGGGATCCCACATTGTGTGCATCTTTGTATGGGGAAAGCCATTTACCACATGCCTGCACCAGAAAAAAATACAAAGAGTTTGGAAAAGAGAGAGATGCTAATTTGCAATGGATACTGTGATCAGGATGTGGATTGTATTGGACCTTCTTTTCTACTGCTGTTTTCTCACTCTTTGTTCTCAGCATTTATTTTTTAATCAACTCTTAAGAATATGTATTTAGTGTCACTTTGTTGGGGCTGTTGTCTGAAAAAAGAAACTTGGCTGTGAATTTTGCTGATAATTGATCTGCTTAAGGAAAGAATTTATCCCACGCCATTTTCTTACAATTTCATGAATAAAGGTATGAGTGAACTGCAAAATCTATGCACTCCTAAGGTTTCCTAACAGTAGTTTAGGGAGCACAGAACAGGTTGCACTGAGATGTCATCTGTTTGTAGAGTATAATAAATTCCTCCTCCCTACCCTTGCAGTTTTGGTTTTCACCAAACAGTTCATTAAAGGTCAAGCTCCTGCATAGTTTCAGCTCTGTATTTTGTTATGTGAGCTAAATTCCTAAGTGTTTCTTTTATTAATTTTAAAGGCAGTTGAATTTGCTGCTTTGAAAAATCTTTTAAAATAAATCTTCTGAAGGACTCAAGCTGATGCTTGGTCAGTGTCTAATGATCTGGAAATTGCTGTTTCAGAACCAGGTACGCATACTGGTGAAACAGATGCTTGGCCAGGTTGGTGAAAGAGAGGTGATACGTTCATAGCAGAGAAAAGGACTCTCCAAGTGCACCATTGACTTCTTTGGTGTGAAATATGTTTTGTTGTCACAATTCCTATGACATGTACAAATGGGGTTGCAGGTGCCCCAAGTTATTCTATTATGTTGACGTTCAACCTATGTAACACATTGAATTGAAGAGATTGCATTTCACTTCTGATTCTTAAAAACTGCAGACAAATATAGGGGCAGGGGTTCCTCGCTTAAGTGTTTTTCCCTAGTTTTACTTTCACTGGATTTGCTCACGTAGAGCTGATATCTCAGGAAAGGGTGGATGGGTGGGGAAGAAGATCTGAATCTATGGCAATGATATTAGCAAAATCTGCACCTGGTTTGAAGTAAGAAAGGGGAACATGGGTGAGGAGAAAGCAGATTCATCCAAATGACTGAGATTCAGGATATGCTGGTTTCACTCTCAGCTTAACCGCAAAATTCGTATTTGACTTCAGGTACTTTTCCTCATCATTTTTTCCTCATTTATACAAGATATTAATTCTATTAGTTGTTCCATATAAGAAGAAACAAAAAAAAAAGATTGTTTCAGAAACTGGACTAATGAATACTAAGGAGTCACTCACTATGAAAATAAATATAAATTAGCATATCAGAGTTGGGAGAACTGCTTCCAGTGAGAATTACTTCCAGCAAGAACTGAAATTACACTTCAGTACCACAGTCATACTCAAGGGAAGTACCTAAGGATGACTGCAATCCATCCCTAAATGCATGTTTTCCGTGAAGCACAGATTTTAATCCTACGTAATTCAGAGGGTCTTTATCCAAGTGAGACCTTAGAGTTAGAAATTTGTAGTTTCCAGTGATTAATATCCAGTGCTTATTGATATCAGCTTAATCATGTGCAATTAAGGGTCCTAATATATAGCAGCCTCCTCTCCATGTCTGTAAATCTTGCCTGGAGCCTTCTAAAAGATAGTTATCTATTAAAGACTAAGATAATATTGTTTCTCATGATGGCATAAACCACCATTTCCCACGGAAAACTTGAGCAGAAAAGGCTGGTTGCAGGAACAACAACAACAAAATACCAGAAAGATTTTGTAAGTAAGATCCACAATATTTCAAAGATTGTTTTATTAAAGCTTTTTTTCATGTTGTTTTTAAGTCCATTATATAGCACTCTCTGGCAGTAGAAAACAACACTCTTCTGCTTGCAAAGTATCAAAATGCATTAGGTTAAAAGGATGTGTTCCATTTTCAGTAGCTACCATTTATTTAGAAATTGGATAAAGAAATCATTTTAATATCTGTTCTTCACTCAAGATTAACGTCTCATAAAAGATGTATTATTTATTCCTTCAGAACTCCTTCCTGTATTCTGCAGGTTACTTACTTCAGCTCATGATTAGCAAGAAATGCAGTTATCTTAAAAAAAGAGAGATACATTTTTGGAGGACATAACCATTGTGCTGGAAAACACAATTAATCTCAGGTTCTTCAAAGCCGAACTGCCCAGAGATAATCACCTTAAAAACTGATGGCAGTTTGACTTTGTTTATTAACTTTAAGCAAGTAAACAAACATAGTTAGAACTGTTTAAATACATCTTTGGGTGGTGGGCATGAATGGCCATGTTGCAAGGGCTGTGGTATTTTTGGCCTCTTATTCTTGTCTTACTAAGAAAATAAAAAAATAAGGCTGAAAAAATTCTAGGTCAAACTATGTATAAGTGGGTGTCTGTCTTCAGCAAAAACTGAATAAAGATTTGTAGATATTGCTTAAATGATTGATATTTAAGACTATAGATAACCGACTCATCTCTCTAGATCAGATCAAGGCTGTTCTTGAGCAGCTGCATTCTGGTATCAGATGCCTGGCTCTGCACACCAGTTTTCCAAGGATCATTACATGCCTGCAACTGCTACGAGTAGTTTCCTCACTGGGATAAGTTTTTCACTCTTATGCCAGCGATAAATTTCCTGAAATACCTGTTCCTGTAAAACTCTAATTTAGTGAAGTCATTTATCAATGGCAGACAAGGTCCCCCTATATCAGACTTCGCTATGAGCAAATTCCACTGTGTAAATTTATCTTGCAGCTTTATTTCATGTTATTGTTTTAGAGTAACAGTAACTGTTTCATCCAGACCAAGGTACGCCACAGTGCCTCTCACCCATTGTCTCTGCATCAGTCTGAATGCTCAACAGACTTCTCCCTTTCTCTCACTTATATCCTCAGCTATAAAATCCAGTGTGGCAAGCCCAGAGCCTTGTCATGTTAGGTCAAGGAGAGAAAGAGAGGCAGACCAGAGACAACACAAGGACTCTGCAGACAACGTATGTGAGTCAGTCTCATCCTGGTTTCCTCCTGATCACCAGGAGGGAGAACTAGGTCTGAAGCCCCAGTTGCACACACTCCTTTCAGGACATCTTTGGTCACTAGAGGAGACAATACCACCTTCACACAAGTTGCTTGAGCCTGTCCATAGCATGAAACAACCCCAAACTGGAGAGGCGAAAGCAACCTCTTCCCCCCCTACCAGCATCCCAACAGCTGGAATTTTGCCTGGAATATGTTTTTCTCCAAGGTTCCTGTACAGCCCTGTGCTATATCTTCACCAGCAGCAGACCAAATGGTACATTTTACTCCTTCTTTGTTCCAGTCAGCAGAAGCTGGTCTGGGCTGTGAATATCTTAAGCTCCTGAGGACAGGACTGAGGCCACACAGTTGCCTCTCATTTCAGAAGGTGAATCTATTACAAGGCATTCTCCAAAACAGACAGCAGATTGTCTTTACAGGATAGCACAATCCTTCACAGGCATGGAGGATCAGTGTGCACTCAGTGCTGCCTCACAGGGAGGAGTAGTCCTGCCCTTGAACCCTACAGCTACAACCCTTGGCTTTTTCATGTCTTTGCCTTCATGCTCCCCAGAGCTGCAAGCATTATTATTTTTCTTGAGATAACTTTTCAGTCTTTTCTCTCTCTTTCAAACAAATGTCTAGGCTGAAGGCCCTGCAAGCACTACAGGTCCTGTTTCTCACCACTGCCCACACTCCCCCTTACCTTCCACTTATTTTCCCACCTTCCAGGTCCCACAGGAGCTGGGATATGTTTGAGAAATTCAGTGAGACACACACAATGGGTATTTACTGGTCCCAGTCATCTGGTTCCCCCTGTGTTCAAGCTTTTACCTGCTCCCAATTTTGTGTAGAGTCTTGTCTCTTCTTCTTCTCCTTGCTTGTGCCAAGCAAGGTAGCTTTCATTGCCTCTGCTGACACATGCTTCTGTTGCCCCTGAGAGCATCTTTCATGAAGCTTCACAGCATGTCACCCCCAAAAAGCAGATTCCTTCCAATTTTTGGCTTCAGATCCCTCAGCAACCTAAATATTCTGCAACATGGATGAATGAAACACAGCTGAAAGCACCAGAAAGGGCCTCAAAACCTGAGGATAAAGAGTCAGTGCATCCCCAAGGGACACTGGAAGCCAACTGGCCAGGTACTCTGCTCGCTGCAGCCCCAGCAGTCACATACCCCAGCTGCACCTGTGCCAGCCCAAGCTGCTCCCTTGCTCCCCAGTGCTTCTCTTAGGAAGGTAAGTCACTACTGTAAAGATCAGTGACAATAAGAAAAGCAAAAATGATAAACTTGCATACTTTAACATTCTACATTCAAATCTTGACCAGTTTTTCAGTGGCTGGACTGTGATTAGTCACTCCCTTGCTCTTTTCTTTGCCCTACTGTCTATCACACACACACACATATAATCATTTAATCACAGCCTGTCTATAAGAAGAACAAGTTTCTCTGCTATAAGCAGGAGGGTGTAATAATCAAGAAGTGTACTTATAGCATATTATTTCTAGTATCTGAGGAATATTTGATTATTTGTATAAGCAAACCATGTTCAACTGTCCATATGGTGCTTATAGACAACATACTCCTGTAGGATAATAGTGCATACAAGATGTACTTACATATAACACATTAGCACAAACGTTTGCTGCCCTAAGATAACCTCATAGCAACTAGAGCATCAGAGAGTAGCAGCTATACTAAAACTATCCAGAGAGTGTTTGCATTAAGAAAAGCTTGATAATATTTCTTCTGTCCCTCCTGGTTTGGTGTCATCCAACTGTTCTGCAGGTGGAGTCCCTCTCTCACCCACACAGTTAGAATAAGCCTAAACTAGCTCTACCTCTCTCCTTTTATCTTTCTTGGTATCTTTTTTTCTCTAGGTTACACGTTTGTAACAAGTGGTTTCACCTGCCCTCTGCTAATCTCTCCCATCCTTGAAAGTGCATCAAGCTAAGCTGACAAGGCATTTTCAATTTGGAGAAAAAAATATCCACATGTGAAGTTATCCAGCAATAGCCAGGTGTCACTACACATTCAGAAGAGTTCATCATAACCCCCAGGTGAATATCTGGGATGAAGCTATTGGACAGACTCTCATCTATTCTGATTCTGTCTGGCATGAAACACCATCCAATACATGAAAAGTGCAAATTTCCCACATACTAGGAAGAAGCCAAAAAAGATAAACAGCTTTGTAGACTTTTTAATGTCTTGTTCATAAATGTATTCTAGACTTCCACAACAAGATGAAATTAAGCAAGTAAATATCATTTTTATATATGAAAGGAAAAACTAATCATTTGAATGCCATATTTTTTGTTACCTGATGGGATAATCTGCTTGCAAATAAAGGTTGCCTATAATTAAGGTATTTGGCCAAAAGTGATTAGCATAATTTAATTAATCATCTCATGTAATCTATTAGCTAGCACCTGTAGATTTCTTTCTAGTTGTACTTGTCAACATTTATTTATATCTGCAATGTTAATGTCCCTGTGTGGTGTTAAATAACCTGTGAAAAATTATTTTACAGATTCTGATAAAACCAATGTGATTGGTTAATTTGAAATTAAATAAATTGTATTTGTTTTTATTCACTGATAACATGACCCGCTAAAAATCCCGTCTCATGTGAAATGCTGTACTTAGCACTGAAGAGACACTACTTGCTGCCTGAGCACAGCTACTAGAGTTAGCCAGACGAATTTTTATAACGTTGCCCGTTCCTGTTGCCTTGCATGCCTTGGATAAGTTAGAACAGACTTGCCATAAAATATGATACTTAAAATCAGACATTAGAGATGCAGCTTGCAAGCATTTACCCTGTCTGTCATTACCAGAAACAGACAGGCTTGATAAAGCTTGTTAAACATCTCCAGTATGTTGTGTATGAGCTTTTAGTTCACTGGCTGAAATGAAAAAAAAAACCAAAA
>VZTL01075077.1:5477-40865 GCA_013400535.1 Scopus umbretta
TGTTTGCCTGCCACTTAATATGGGTTCATTGACTTCCTGTCAGAAGAGAGAGGACTGAATGGGGACTGTGTGAGGGACTTGAATTCAGAATACCTCAGAATACCTGAACTCCAGTTTTTCACTGACACCTGTTCCACCGTTTGATACACGACTGGTCCCTTCTCACGTGGCAGAGCGGCAATGTAAGGAACATTTCTTTGCAGCCATCAGTGAAATTGTCATATAACACCGCTATTTTTCTTCTGAACGTGCACCTTGAAAATGACCTCTGAAGACAGGCTGGACATATGATTAGAAGATTGCTATCCCAGCCAAATGATACCCCAAAAGATGTTCTACTGTCACCTTCATCAAAACCCTTCCTTCTGTTTGCCAATTATACTAGCAGAATCTATCACTCTCTTCAATTTTCATTATATCAGGAATTTACTTTGCACATTTTCTTCCTCTATGTAGTATTTTAAAATCATATTTCATTAAATGCTGTTTCTAACGTAATTGAGAGCGATTCACTTATAAAGTAACTGCTGACAGATGGATCCATTTATATCCTATACATGATGTGCTGGGCTTCTTATCTTGTCACCTGTGTCTGGTGTTTGTGAATTCATCTTTTGTATTAGTAGCTCGGAAAGCCTCAGCTTGATACACTATATCAAGTGTGTTAATTTGAGCTCTACTCTCATATTCCTCTAAAACTGATGGCTGCCAAACATTCGGAGAAAACATCTTGGTTTGTCTTTTACTTTGCAATATGTCATTTCCCTAACTCCTCAAAGCAAATGAATGCGTAAGTCCTCGTGGCCTCTTCTGAAGCATGCTGCAATTAATAGGAGGACTGCTGTGGCCTGAAGAGGCTGTGAGTCAGGCCGCGATTGCCTTGAATAGACTAATAGTTGAATATACTGTGGATGTTAGGTGCTCTCACAATACAGTCCCCCTTTTGCTTAGAGACACATTTTGCAACTCCCCCCAATTCCCTGTTTAGCCCTGTTGTCCCTATTTCTCTCACTCGACAATGCAAAGCGTCACTGGGCTAACATTTTATGTAGAATAATACTATTAAGAAAATATTTACCTATTGCATGTCCATTATTCTCCCTGTTATTTATTTGTACAGCATTAGCTTGGAAGGACTTTGCCTACTTTGTGCAAATCACCTCTCAGACCCGTGACAAGAGATTGTGTCCACTCCAAGAGGTTTACTGCCCTTACACTGGTTCCCGTTACCATCTGTCCGTTCCCCTCTGCCAAAGACACGGAGGAGAACCAAAGCACAGGAAATAAACAGTCAGGTGCATGAAACAGCGTAATGCATGGGTGCTTGAAACTGGCACTGCACGCTAACCAGAGAGAAAGTCCATCTCTGGATAGTAAATGAGAGGTCCTAAGTAGGGAGTAAATTATTATGAACCGTGAAAGTGAGGATAAATAACTTTGGTACAATGCCGTAGAGAAGCTGGAGCCAGCAAAGGGAAAAAAATAAAGAGGTGAATGGCATGGAAAATGATCCTGGCAGGAAGCTTCATAATGAGCAGAGGGAAAGATAATTTATATCAAGACCGGGGCACAGCAAGAACTGCAAGTAGAGGGTACAAGCCTAAAGCCAAACCTTTCCACTCTTTACACCTATGTAAGACTTCATTTGAGCAATATCAAAAGGAAAACGATCTTCCAGCCTTAAAAATAGCTGGACGAGCAAGTGCTTCAGGTTGAAGATGACATCCAGGTTGAATGTATCCTAGCAGAGCCATTGGCAGCGAGGCCAGGTGGAGCAGTGCAGCATTGGTGCCAGAGGCTTATGGGTTGGGACATGGTTGTCTGGGGCTCTGCATCCCTGAGTTGCTGTTACAGCATCATGGGACGGGCAGCGGAAACCTCTCTGCAGCAAAATGACCAAGAGTTGTGTGGAACAAGTCAACGTTTTCTTCTTGTCCTGGGGGGTCACTTACCTCCTTGTGCTAATAGTAAGGGCGCAATGCTGTCCTGTTTAGTTACCAGCTGAACCTCTGTTTCTCTAGGTTGTTTGATGAAGTCTTGTGAGATGACAGTGGATTCATTATTTTAGAAATTGCCAGGGCTTGACCTGGAGAGGGAAAGGTGCCAGCACCAGACAAACAATGTCTAGCTCCTTGATTAGAAGCAAATTGTTTGAAGCTGGAATTCTTCCCAATTGGTGTTTTTAATTTAATTTTCCTGTGGAAAGATTATTGAAAAACCTGTTACAGCTACTTTGATCATGCATTCCTGCAGTTTTAAAAATTAAACTTATTCTAAGTACAGACCGCATATGTTTCAAGCCTATATACATAATATATTTTCATGTTGCTAAGGCATCTGTGGCCTCAGCACAGAAATCTCATGAGAAGGAATGGCAGAAGCCAACTAAAAGAAGGACAGGAGGTCGAAAGCTTAAAACAGCCTCATTAAAATGTATTTTTCTAAGTTTAACAAAATAATGAGAACCATCCCTTGATCCATTTTCCTGAAAGCAGTGATCAAACATTTTAGCGGCCAATTTCTTTCTTATTAACATTTTTTTACTAAGAAGGATGGAAAACGTCTAACATGGTAACTATGAAGGTATGCAGTCTTTTTTTTTGTTATGACCATGAACGCTTATTTGTGGGATAAAATTACCCTTAAGCAACAAAGCCCCCTAGCATTGAATATATATGTCTAGTTCTTCTTGCTATTGCTTCATACACGTCTACCGTAATGAAAAACCTACTTTAGGTGCATCAAACAAACATAATCAAAATGTCAAAGACCCAATACTGTGTGACCACATTTCTGCCATTTTTCGTTGTGTACTGTAAGCATTCTTTCATTAAAGAGAACAAATGCGATACTTGAATCGTTGAAAGGAATTGCAGCTCTGTCAGCTCTTTAAACTATCCATTGATATCTACAGAAAGCAATTTAATCCAGCTCTTCTCACCCCACACAATGAAAAGACAAAATTCTCAGTTTGCATTACATTATCCTTCAGGTCTTTTTCAATATAAATAATGTTCCCTGCAGGTTTACATTAGGATTAAGTGTCTTCGTTCATAATAACTCTGGAAATAAATTAAATGACAGACCCTTTTTCAGGGTCTTCGTTTCAGACTATAATTTTTATATAGCGCTTTTGTTTCATCTATCCAGCACTGGGCGGCAGTAGTGGTGCTTAAGTGTGTTTGAGGACAAAATGTAAAACGTTTTCAGAAAACACCTTCCCTTGCCCTTCCCCTTTCCATTGTTTTAATATAAAGGTGAACATTTTTCTCAAGAACCTGGAATTTTGAGGCAGATGAATTGTTGCACACAAACTTGGCTACCTTGTGGCTCAACTTAACGTTCTCGGTTCTCCATAGGAGATCCATTACGTGTTCTGGGATGGGACACCTAATTCACAATGACCACTGTGTTAGAGGCACACAAAACTCAATGAATGATTCTTGCAATGCAGACTCTTCTCCCACCACCTCTGGAAAATACTTTCGAGGCACTACGTGACTCATTGTTATGAGAATGTCTCTGATCTACAACTTAACACTGTCGCTACTGGAATTCAGTCCCAAATAACCCGTGGCCATTGGAAGCTCTTCTACATCTATAATGTCCGAAATGGATTAATTAAACTTCTGTTCTACACACAAGATATAAATGCTTATTTCTAAGCACAGAGGTCTGAAAATCCAATGGAACTATTCCCATTTTTCCTACACAAAAGAACAATTGGGTAAAAACATTGCATTTATTTTTAGGATAGATAGTAGTCTAGGTTCTACTTTTAAAGTTATTTGGCCTAGCAGATCAGTGTGCGCTGCTTCCAGAACTCCAAACTTTATCAGTAGTTAATTAAAGAGAAAAAGAAGGCACACTGTGAAGCAAGCAAATGTTTCCTTCCATACTGCTTAACTAGAGCAGACAGCATTTTTTTTTATTTACATATGTAATTTTTTTACCCTTCTATTCTTGACACTTCTCCAAAAATTGAGAAGGCTAAGGACTACTTCCAAATCTTTCACTCCAAGTTGGCTTTGATATGCCTTTCTCCCCATCCCTTTCCCCCCCTGCCTTTCCTTGGGTTTGGGTGTTTTGTTTGAATTATCCCTGCTTTGCCTCACATTATGACTAAGTAGGCTTTTAATAGTAACACCTGAGCACAAAAAAAATCAAAATTAAGAAACTGTTCCACTTGACTTAAAGTATTATGCCAGACTGTTAAAACAGTCAGGGATACCTCATCTGCAGAAATTAGGTGCTGGTAATTACGCATCCTATGAAAGACTTCAAAATAATTATGTTTCTTCTCAGTTAGGACAGTGTAGTGTTTGACACCGCCTGTTTCTTTGCGCTTAGGCTGTTCTTAAGGAACGTAAGTCATACAGAAAAGAGTACAGCAGCTAAAAAACAACAGTAAAAAATAAATAAGAAATATTTTGTGTGATTTAGCAGCCTACTTGGAAACAGAAAACGGAATACTGTTTAAGTTTTACTGCAGATGAAGAGAGTTGGTTTCTTGGTCTTTGAATATAGAGAGAGCTGTGATTTAGCATAGCAAGGTAATAACTAGCCATGACTGTAGAAAAGAATATTTATAAGATATATTTTCCTGGCTTTTTAAAATTGAAACTGCATCACTTCTACTGGAAGATTTTTCCTTACCTGGCCTGCAGTCTCTCCTTTTTCTTTCACTATTTCAAGTCCACAGGCAAAAAACAGCAATGCTGGATCGGACTCACCGCCAGGAGGGATTTGCACAAGTAGAAAGGGAAATGGACGCCGATTCTTGTTCCTTTTTCACATTTGCAGCAGTCGTCGGTGCACGTGCCTGTAGTTTCTGCTTGGGTGCAGCATTAATTCCAGTCCTTCATCTGGCAAAGCTACAGTGATGGACTCTCACCTAAAACAGATTAAAGCACATTCAGCCACTCCCTGTCCAAACAAAACCTCCATCCAGAACAACTGTGGGAAGATTTATTGGCAGCAGAAGGGCAGTGAGAAGCAGTAGGCATAGTCTTCAGCAGACGTACGTGCTGGTAAAATGGACGTCTGGTTACTTTTATTAAATGCATTTAATGCTGTCCAGCAGAGTATGGAAATGACCTACTGCTACTCCTGTTTGATGTCAAAATGTATGCCTGACAGCGGTGTGGGTTTGTTTTTTTTCTGTCTGTACGGAATAGCAGGCAAAGCGGTCATCTCAGAATACGGTACTTCCTTCTCCTCATACCTATCCCTTCAGATTTTACAATGATGGCATACTAAGAGAGGACGACTGAATAAATGCAAAAATCAGTTTGGTACATCTGGAAAAAACACCTTTGCATTTCTTTCCTTACATGTTGCAAACAGGTGGTAACTGCAGCTGTCTAAAAAACTTCATCTTGTTCCTGTGAAGAATTTTGGTGGTCTTTTTTTTTGTTTTTGTTTTTTTTTTTTTAAATGTCCCCTAAGTGAGATTTCTCAATTTTGAGGTGGTTCTGATCTGCAACAAATGCCATTGAAGAGGGGAGAGACAGACACTATAAAAAAAGAATACAAAATCCATGCAAACACAATTTTCTAGAGGAAAAAAAAAAAACAAAAAAACAACAACAACAAAAAAAAACCAAAACCCCACAAAACCAGAATTAAGATGGGAGAAACCTACCATACCCTGACAGATAGAGTCTTCTAGCAATAATTTCCAACATCTCCATTGGCTTATATGCCAGATGGATTAAAAGTCTTCACAGCTAGTGAATTTTTCATCCTTTATTTCAAGGTCACAGTAAATTAAATGCATAGGATTTTAATGGCAGGAAGAGGGGACTGTCACCTGTCACCCCGTAGGTGGTGGCCTGTCTTGGGGCTGGAGCTGCATGAGGATCTCTGATCTGTACTCGTAACCATGAACTGTGGATTAATACTGAAGTAACTCTTAAAATTCCTACAGCAATGCACCCATGTGGAGATAAATGACTTTAAACGCACCTTTAAGCAACTGTAGAAATTTCTAAGCTAAGAACTTATTCATATGAAATTGTGATAAAGCTCTGAACATGAACTGAAATTTGAGAACTGTAGCTTTTGGCTGCCTTTCAAGAAAGGCATTCCATTTTCACTCTGCACTTAGTAGTCCAGAATAAAAATGTAAGTGAGACCGAAGGGTAACTGCTATGTGCCATGTTGCATTGATTGCAGACGTTATTTTACATAGTTCTGGGAATGCACAAGTTGCCACAATCCTGTCATGCTTTTATTTATAAAAATCTCGCACAATAATGCGGCCGTAGGTAGATACTAAGAGAAACGCGCGAGACAACTGTTTACCTTCTACTTGCAGGAGAACAAGCTGGAATGGCAAGACAGCCTTTTTGCGTAACTGGTGCCCTCACGCAGGTTTACCACTTCTCTTCCCGTTCTCTCTTCATTCCCTCTCCCTTTACTGTCCGACCTTTATGACTCATTTTAATTTTAAAACCACCAACGTGAAGTCTTTTCTCCTTGTCTGAAAAGCACCTCGCAAACCTACAGGGAAAAATAAACAACATTAGTGATTGATGCTTGATCAGTTGCCTTGTGGTTCTTAGCCTTGGTATTGACTCTGTGCACATACCAGCTGTGAAGCTGGCACCAAAAATTATTTCCTCTTAGACTTCAGTGCGGTGTCACACATGACGCGTGTAAAACAGCAGCACGTGGGGATGCTTGTTTTGAACTACGGATACAGTCACTCAGTTTGTACCATAAATGTCCTTTTCGGGAAGCTTTCAACCCAAATGTCCTTTACTTTGGTGTCCCTAAATGTGTATCACAGAGATATATTCAGAGATTCAAGTAATCCCCCAAAATATGCCTGTCTCTCCCTGTGCTGCATGCCCATTGTCCGCCGGTGTTTTTTTCCCCCTCGGCACCCACAATGCTGGGACTCACAGCCACGTCTCAATGCTGCTGTGGCCATGCCGGTGACACCAATCTCTGTGCTTTCCCAGCAGCAGCCAGGCTGCACAGTGCTCTTCTCTCTCTCCTAGGGAGTCTCCACCTCCTTTTCCTGCTCTTCATTTTCTATTCTGTACCACAATTGTGGAAAACTCGTACAGAAAACAGATGTACTAATTTTAGATTTCATTCAGTAAAGCTTATCTTACTTTTTTTTAATAATGAGCCTTGCTGTAATCTTACCTCTGCCTTCATGAGTTTCATTCCTCAAGTCACAGAAAGTTTGCAGGAATTTGTCCAGGTCCCTTACAGGGCGCTCTGTAGTCCTGAAGGCAGAGCTATGCGGCTCCTCGCGCAGCTCTAGGTGGACATTTTTCTACAAATGAGACCAACTTTTAAGGACGGAGGACAAGCCTCTTTCAAAGCACCATCTTTGTTCCAATTGACAAAGAAAGCTTGTTTTAATTAACAAATGCTCTGCCACAGATAAGGTCAACAGCTCCAAAACCAAATGTGGGGCTAGCAGTTAAAATTAAATGCTAAACAAAACAAGTGGTCAAGTACTTCAAGGAAACCGCCAGTTTTCTTATTCCTATTGTAAGCAAGTCAGTTTTCATCCATTGAGCTTCTTGGGCTAATGCTAAAATGGATGGTTCTTTAGCTTGCTCGCTTTCTCTCCAGACAAAAATAAAAAAATAAATTGCTCCCTTTAATTCCAGTTCAAATCAATGGAAGTCTAGGGGAAAAGAAACAGACAAACAAACAAGGAAATGTTTTATATTTGGGTTTATCTTTTCATTTTGTGGCAGATGGGTTTGTTTTCTTTTACAGCCACCTTTTGAAATCAGTATGTTATTTTGTCATTTATTTGTAAAAGAGTAGCAGTGCTGAATCTTTATCATATTGATCGTTTTTACAAGTTTTCATCTGGGGTCCAAGATAATACCCAGTATTGTTATGGCATTATTATTTTTCATTTGTATCCTATTGATTTGCTGCCAGTAACTTACAGGTCAATTTACAAAAAGATAGGGTATGATTTATTTTTTTGCTAAAAGATTATGCCACAACGGGAATGCTTTTATAAGGCTGTCAGATCTCTAGGTTTGTTTTTTTCTTCTCTCAGGAACGCAACACATTCATAGATTAGTGGCGCGGTTCCACCTGGATTTACACCCAGAGTATCCATGGCTTCCATATAATTCATATGAATAAGTGGCTATACACAAGCCTATGCTTACGTTGGAATTTTCCTCCTGGGGAATGGTTCTTTTCTCACTTCTCCCTGTATAACGCAGAAACGATATACAAAGTCAGTATAGTTACAGTGACGTAAAAGAGATGGGAGAGGAGACTTTATGTGTTTCATCACACAACAAGGTTTACCATCTCCAAATGGCAGGTACTAAAAATATACATGAAAAATTACTTTTGGCACTGGCCGGGCTAATGCTGGCACTGACAAAGCGTCCTCTCTGCGCGGTTAGCAGCGCCTTGCCCTGTCCCCAGGAGCTGCAGTACCTTTCCAACGTGTTAGTGTGGGACCACCATTCAGCCCGGTTCAGAGCCGATGGGCATTACAGCCCTTGGAGCCGGACCGGCCGCTGGAGCAGGGCTGGACAGTCCCTGCCTCCGAGGTTCTCCCTTTGTATCCGCAGCCGAAAGGGTACCATCAGCCCACATATATGCAAATTTTCTGGATTTTCACCCAAAACCCTCGGAGCGATGTACTGAGGACAGCTGGGACACCAAGGTTAGAAAAGTTTGCCAGAGTAATTACAATTTACTACCAACTAATAGTATTCCACTTACTTACTACCAACTTTGTACTTAGAAGGCCCACTTCTGAAAGAAAATAAGAAACCTTAACCAAATTTTCCTTATTATCTATATTTACCGTCCCTCGAATTTAGCTACTAGAAAAGCAAGGATTGTAACAGTATGTAAAATTGCACAACTACACCTATTCTTTTTATTCCTTCAGTGTAAAACTCCTACTATATAATTTTCAAGGGGTTCGTTTTTTAATTATTCAATGCAAAATGTGTTAAATGCAGTAGGCTGATGTATATATATATATACCCTGATGTGTACTAATGTTTTTCTCAGGAACCCATCCAGGTAAATCGAACCCGCAGTGAGGGACTTCTGGTTCATGTTCCATCTACAGTATATTGGATTTCCCTGGCACCCTTCCAACAGGAGCAAGTTTGACAAGACAACTTCTTAGAGCACAGAATAGCCTGTTCTGCCAGTGAAAATTTTCAGGTTTGTAACTGGTCTAATGCTTCGTACTGGTTCACGGTGTGGAATTGGTTGCTGAAGTTCAACCATACTCTTACCAACACAGGTCACTTGAATAATCTTCCCAGTTGGGGAAATTTTATTCTGAATTGCAGCTCATCCGCTCAGCTCAAAAGTAGGACGTGGGCCAAATCAATTTCTCATTCATAATGCATCCCATGGCAAGAAAATAATCAAGTAGCTGAAGGTGATGCCCATATGTTGTAGGAATATTTAAACCAACATTTTGGTTTGTTTTCTTCTCTTACTTGCCTATGTTTTGTTTCACATTTTGACACCATTAGGATGCAACTGTATTAAGACAGGACAGAGGTGAAATGAGATTTCATGCTTAAAATGGAGGTGTAAAGTCACAAAATGTGCTCTGTCTGGCTGTTAAATGCTGGAGTTGCAGATACTGCAGCTAAACAGTTTTGTATATATTTATGTTAATATCTGAGGAGAAAATGGCCAGATTCCAAGACTGCTGGAAAATTGTCTTAATCATTACTGAATGATATAGTGCTATTTATAGGCACAGAAAAAAAAAAAACCAAAACCATTTTTCCTTCTTGCTTGTATTCATGGCTGTTTCAGTTTAGTTTAATTTTTTTTTTTTTTTTTTAAATTGAAAAGAGACTTTATGAAAAATGCCAAATCCTTTAAATTATAACTAAAGAATCTTCTTTGATTTTTTACACATATTTTTATCAGAAAGTTTCTGAATATTAGATTCAGAACATCTAAGTTCTGGTTTCAAAATTCATCCTCCTTTATAAGAATCAAAGGTGTTTCAAAGCAGTCAAAATCTGCTGTTTCAGTAGACTTCAGTCAACTTTGTTATCTTTTTTTCTCTGATTGATAGTTTAATAAACAGAAGGAGTTCAATGTACTGTTTTAACGTTAAATATTGTTTTATAAATCAAATTAACTATTTTCCACCAAACCTGAGTTCTACTTTATTTCAGAGGCCTGCGAAAGGAGAGCTTGCATCTGTCAATAATTTGTGAAAATGAGAAAGTTTATCCTTTCCTCATTTTGGTTATACCTAGCAAGAACGTGCAATTTAGCAAGCGTTTCTGAGTTTCAGTGCTCAGACATTTAGAAAAGACCCTAAGGACAGTTTACAATGGTGAATACAGATATTTCTTCCTTGACTCAGATTTAGAGATTCAGACATTCTGACTGCTATTATAAACATCAGCCAACGCTTTTAGAGGTTGGGATATTTGAAAAGAATCAATGAGCAGAATGCTGAATTCAATGTATTGCTGATGCACTACCTGCAATCCATGAGCAAACACATGCAAAAAAATTCAACATTTCTCATTTTCTCTTTTAGATTTGGCAACTTAATTGTATTTCTAGTAAGCCTTGCTTTACTCTTTGATCATGAAAAAGTGAAAAAACAATGAAATATAAGTTACCTAAATGCCTATCTCTAAAGATTGTTCATGGGCGATAAATAATTAATTGCATTAATTACATTTTTTGCAGCAATAAAATGCAGTCCCTGAGTTAAGAGGTGGGGCTTAGCATAGGTATTAAACTCTTCTTCCGGAAGTTCTCTGTTTAATGCACTTTTTATAGTTTGGTATAGCCCTAATCCTGGACAACAAGTGGATCAGCTCCTGTCAAGGTAGAGTGCATCCTTCTACAACCAGTAGGTCTCTGAAGGGTTACTGATGCACCGGCTGTTGACTTGGCTCTCAGAACGTGAGTAATTTGTGGCAGGATCCCAAACGATGAATAAAGGTTCAAGTCTGGGTTGAGGATAAATGTATTTATATCGCTTTAATGCAATTTACTTCATGTTATTACCCAATAATAACGTAGCTCTTTTGGAAATTTTTGTATGCAAAGCCATTCTTACTTTTTACAAAGTTATGAAAGCACATTACAGTGCTTTGGCAAAAAAAACCCAAAACTTTTCTACACTGCTATTACAGAAGAACTGCCCAAGCAAATCAAGTTATCAGTCTGCACATCAGAGCCTTAACCATCCGAGTTTTGCTCTTGCGTGCAGAAGCAAACATGACAGTCATTCATATTACAATAACCTCTAATTTAAGTTCAGGCAGTGTTGCAGAACCAGCAAAGTGTTTAGATCTTTGGTTTCTGATGTGAACACTTGTCAGCTCAGATTTTTCGAGGGCATTTGATGGCTAGCCTTTGTCAATGCCATAACTGTTTATTGCATAGAGCTCTTGGGTTGGTTTTGTGGACATAAAGATAACATTGCATAGATGTTACCAATGGTCCCTTAACTGTCAATCAAAATTTAACTGCTTCTCATGTGCCATGGGTAAAATATATATCTATAAGCTGCTTTTCTCGTGTACAGAAGCCAAAATTTCATGCTGGATCAGATCATGTAGATGAAATGTCAACAGCCATAAACTTCAAACAGGACTTGGAAACTCAATTACTGCATTATGCTAGAGCATTCTAGTTCTTCCTGAATCTTTTCTATGTCTTTTGATGTCATTAAGGAATTTCTATGATGATAAATCATTGTGTGGTAATATAAATATTAAAAAAATGACCCTAAATTCACCTTTTTAATAAAACCTCTACTAAGAAGCAAGTGCTTCCTTATAATGAAAATTCATTGTCACAATCTAGAAGTGGCTGAAGTGATGAATAGATGTGCTAGACTGGGGAGATATGTCAGCCTGCTGTGAGTACAAAAGCAGCTTCTGAGCGTTCAGTTGTGTTTCTGTTCACACAGAAAATCTGTCACTCAGCAACATCAGGGCAGCTGTAGATAGGGCAACCTCATGCTATACAATTTCATAGTACAGCACGGATGTCTTTACAAATAAATCTCTTTTGGTATTTTCTATTTCCAAATTTTTGTTCTTCCATGTTGATCTGGAATATATTTGCAAAGTATATGTGTATGTGCAGTTTATATTGCTAGGTGGTTTGTGGGTTTTTTGGGGGGTGTGTGTGTGTGTGTGTCCCCTTAAAAAAATATGAACTGTGTCAAAAGGCTACTTAATGTTTACACTGAAAGGGGAAAACCAGGTGTCCTGACAGCTCCTTGGCTTGATGAAAGCCCACTGAAGGCAGGAGTATTTCTACTTTACTTTCTACTTTACTTATTTTTCTACTTCACCAGCTTTAATGGTGTGGCCATGTAGGATGCTTCTGGACAAAAGCTAAAAGTTTAAGTGTATGTGATGACATTTTTTTTCCCTTCAGACTTCTTTTCTGTACATACCTCTAGACCAGTAATGAGAGGAGAGCAGTAATCCGTACAGTTTCCCTTTTCTGTCATTATTAACCAAACTAGAAGTTATTTTTTGTCAGGAAAAATATTTTTTAAATAGACTAACAGAAAGAAAAACTTTTGATTTTGTTTTTTATGACATAACAATGGGGCTGACAGTCTTATTCCACTGTCTCTAGTGCATAATCTACGATTCAGAAATATGTCCTAGTACATCCCAGTCTCCCAGGTTTTCTGTTGATGATAGTTTTCTCTTTTTTGTGTTCTGAATGTATCTAAGTATCACAGGAGGGAATCGAGTTATTATGTTTTTCAATTGTGCGGGGGGCGGTTCTGTTGCGTAATACTTCAGAAAACCATCTTCCAGGGACTCTTAATTAGTTCTCTGAAAATTAAGCACACAGACACCATAACAACCTCACTTTCCCCCATGCCATCCATCAGTGTTATTAAATGACTCTAATAACACCACAGTTGCTGGAAATCCTGTTGAGCTTGAACAAGTGGCCATATGCTGCTCTCTGTCAGAAAAAAGCAGAGGGGAGCAAAACACACCTGAACACCTGTCAAATGTGGGCAGAGCTGGGAGCTTACTACCTTCCCCCTTCTCCCTCCTAGATCTTTTTGCAAGGGGAGAACTCATTAGCTGCAAGCAAGGAAGTAGCGACGCTCTCTGAAAATCTGGGATCCAGGCATATTTGCCACTGATTGCCACGAGCAGTCAGGCTGTCAGTAATTCCCATTTTCTCCCTGCAAATCTCCTTGGGTCCAGGACAGAAAAAGTCCATTTAGCCAGTCACGTGTGACACTGTGCTGGGAAGGAGAAGGTGCGGCAGTGCACAGGAGATACTCCTCCTATTATGCCTGGTTTGCTCTCTGCATGCTCTGTGAGAAGGAATCCTTTGGCCCCTGAAGGGCCAGAGAACTGAAGAAATACTGTGAAATGATTTTTTTTAAAAGATACAGATTTCAATGTCGCATCACTCGTGTGTGTGTGTGTGTATGCATGTTTACAATTTGTGTATGTGTAGTTTTCCCCAAATTCCTAAGCTATTTCCTAATCTTTATTACTTGAATTCTCAACATATTGTTTGCAGGTTAGTGTGTCTCTATAAGTAAATATGCTTTTAATTTGTTACATATTTAATTATAGGTTATTTTGTGTCTTACACAAATAATTTCACATTCTTTTCCCCATTACAAAGAATTTGTCTTGGCCTTTGAAATGGAGAAATCTGTATGCTGGAGGGAAAGTACCTTCACCTGATGATGCTGAAGGAGACTGTTGAGCCCTGCCTGTGCTGCCATTTGCAGTTTTGTGGGAACTGGGATCCCTTGCCTCATCCAGTGGCAAAACAACTTCTTGCTTCTCTGGGAGGTTACTAGGCCCTGCTTTAGAAGGTCTGAATGCACAAGCTTAGAAAATCCAGGGGGGGAAAAAAACCCTACAAACCCAAGCTCATGAAGTGGCATTTAGTTTTGTCATTAAATCCAGTGAAGGTCGGGATTTGTTTCCAGATATTTAGAGAAGACTTTACAAATCCTATCCCTCGCTGGCGCACAATGCATTATCTGCGCTTCCAATTTCTGCAAAGTCAGTTTTGTTCTGCATATCCTATGCCTGCAATTGCTTGCAGGAGCTAGTTAACCAGCCATGCAGTACGGCTTGCAATACAATTTCTTTCTATAGCGTGGAAACCATCAATTGTCTGTGAAGCCCCTCGTTCTAGGACTGGAAAAGCACTCACCGTGGAACTGTAGAAATCTCAAAGGTCTTGACTGCCTGCTTTCAGATGTGTCCTCCCCGCCTTTCAGGAGAAGAGGTTGCATACGGTCCTTGATTCAACACATGCCAGATTGTCGACTCACTGCCAAGCAGTAGCATCTCTGCAATTAGAGAAAATATCAATGACCCATTGCTATTTCAGCATGGCTATATTCATCTGGCAAGACAGTTGTTATTGCTGGACTAACACCTGCTTTTTTTCTACACATTAGCTTTTATTCAGCAAATTAAACTGCTGGAAGATGCAGCTAAACATAGTAGCTAAGTCCATTCTGTTAGTCTCTTGTCTGTAATGGAGCATCTCCTTTTTTTTTTTTTTTTTTTTTTTTTTTTAAGCCAGAATACTTCCTACTCTCTGGTTATTAGTCCGCTTAGGGCTATATGATCGTACTCTTCTTAAAATACTTACATCACTTCAGGTATCCATATCAAAAAATCCCTTTTCTTCTTTTTCTCTTTTTTTTGGCAGGATATCTTGCCAGGGATGATGTGTCACCACTTGAGGACTGATCTAGCAAAGGACAAATCAATTCTGAAGTGAGTCCTAGTGCTTCTTTTTAACAATCAGCATTCCTGTTCGCCATGGCTCTTCCTTTGTAATAAGGTCTAAACATGTCCAGTCATTCTGGCACATTCCCTAAAGTATTTAACCACTTAAAGACAGACGTAGGGATCTTCAAAAATTTCTGCATTAGTTCAGAACGAGGCAACAACGCACATATTTTATCACTGAAACGCCATACCAAAGGAAGTGTCAGATTTTCTGTCTTTCAGTGATTTCAAGTCACAACTCGGTGCGCCTTGCTGGCCACGCACACTCATAACACCAGATGCCTGGATGAATTCCAGGGCCACGTGGTGAGGTTACTTACCATGCGTTATACAGGTGGTAAGTCTAAATGATCGAATGATCTTATGCCCAGAAAATCTCTTACTCTGCATAATACTCTTGACCTTTTCCTCCGTCACTCATTTACCTGCGCTCAGAAAAGGCTGGCATGTGGCTTATTTTACTGATGGCACGCTGCACGTCATCATCGTTACCGTGCTGTAATTCTTTATACAGTCATTACAGCGCTATTACAGACCTCGATCTTGGTCTTCATATGGTCACTGGAAGAGTTTTACGCAGGCTATCGATACTGTTACGCTGTCCTGCACTATTCAGCAAACACTAGGCAGTAATTACAGAAAGGGTTACTCACCATCAAACCTGTACACAGTAAGTTGGTGAAAGATGTTTCAGAGGTATAATTCACCCATCCACCAGAGTACAATAAAACACCACCTTTATTTCTGATTTTATTGGTGCTGTCTGCTCTCATCTGGTGCCTGAACATTTTACCCGTTCACACTGGGTTTTTTCTAATGCAATAAAAAGAACAGACAGCATTTTGCCCTTTATTTAAAATGTTTTGCCGCATTTAGAGGTAAATAACAGCCACTTTTTGTGTTGTACATTTTCAGGCTCATCAGAAAAAGAAGTATTTTGATGCTAAGCAGGATCCAATGGATTGGATCTAGAGGATCCAATCCATGTTTTTAATAGGAATAGTCTCTTCCTCACATCTTATTTCTTTTGCTCTCATGTGAACCTGTCCCTCTCTACTTCAAAAGCAACCTAAGTCCGTTAGAAGTGGAGTGAAGGAAATGCATTTGCCGGGAGAGTCTGCCTGTGTTGCTGGGAAGGTGGCAAAGATGGTGCCCATCAGTTTGCACCCTACTTGTACCGTTTCCAAAGTCTGGTAGTGCCCAAACGTAGGTCTCGGCCCACAAACGGGAGCTGAGAGTTGGGCATGGAGTTTTAGGTACTATGTCCTCCGGCTTAGTAAGATACAGCTCTGGGAGTTAGGCATCGGTGTTTATTCATGCATATTAACGGAAAAAGGGAGAGGAAAAATCTGGCTCCCAGTCCCTACATAAATGGAGTTTAAATCATTTACATTAGGAATTCAGCGAGCAGAGATCCTCACTTTCAAGCAGATGTGTCTTTTCAGAAACAAGCTGACACCCTGAGCACCGAAACAGATCACGGGAACGACAATAAAAAGCAGCGTTCTGCCAAAGCTAAAGGGAGAGGATCTGTCAGGGAGAATGATGGAGCAAGAACAGTGGTAACAGGCAAAGAGGGGTGTGGGGAGGAGTGAAAACATATAAGAAACTGGGAAAGACTTTAAGGGACATAATGCTGTTTAATGGGGCAGAAACTGAGAGACAAGTGAATTACAAGCCAGTGTGATTAGCATTTTTTCCAACACAATTTGTAAAAGGTGACAAGTTGTAGATTAAATGCTTTGATTTGCCTTTTTCTCACTCTGCCTGTGTACTCGTGTCATTCATTTAATGTAATAACCTTTACTGAACAGTCATAGGCTGCAGCATATTGTTGTTGACCTTAAAATAAGGGAAAAAAAAATGATTCTGGAATTTGAAGCATTTTTTTAGCTCTGACTGGCTAAAGGGTAAAATAAAGAAGCACGGCTGAATGAAGTTTTTTCACGTCACATGATAAATCAAGGCCCATGCATCATAGGAAGTCCAAAACAATTTGGTTCATCTAGTTTTGCAATTATATTCTCAATTCTAAAATTCTATTACAATTAAAATCTTTATTCCTAATTCTTATTCAGTGGAGCTTAGGTGAGCCTCAGATTTCAGGTATTCCCATAATGGGAGTTATGGGAAATACTTGCTTTGTGGCATAGAAGTACCTGAACGAGAAACAGTAGCAGTTTCAGGGTTCCCTTCTGCTTCCTTTCCTTTCCTCCTTCTTCCCTTCTATCCAACATGGCAGAAGCGCCATCTAAGTGAGTAGCAGAAAGGCAACCTACATTAAATTAACAAGTGAGGAAAAAAAGTTAATCTTTCAGGCTTTAGAGGAGCCGATACTAGTAGAAAATCTGTGCCTGCGACACAAAGCCAAAAGATATCAAGCAGCCTAAGATACACTTTCACAAATCAACAAAGTACATAAACTACGGAAAAAAAATATGCATTCCTCTGGACTGTGTCCCCAAGATGAGAAACTGTGAAAACCTGCAAGTGTAAAGTAAGAAAGAGATGGTTGTCAGTGTAATGTCAGCTTCTGGGAGAAGAAAAGTAATTCAGAAGTCTTGAGATGAGTTCTCTACTGCCTTGCACGTTGTACAGTCTTTTAATCAAAACCCACAGTGAATAGTTTCCAGCCAGCCACAAAATACCACTTGTCAGACTATGCAGAAGGAGGACTACTGCCGAAATGGTGCTTTACCAATGCTTAGATCTACACCAAATACTAGATGCGGTTCAGCTTGAATAATGTTCATAGTTGTTTTCCTTTTTTCTTTTGCATAAAATGCATTTTGGCTTGTATTTTGCTTCAGAAATCCTCAGCGGATCCATCCTGGGAGCACTCCCAGGAGCTGACCTTTAGATATTCACAAAGGAGCTGTATGTGCATGTATTCTCATGTTCTATGACATGTATTGATAATAATGACTGTTTTTCCATTTCTTTTGTAAATAGCTGAATTTTTACATATTCGTGTAACTTCATGATAGTTAGCCTTCGGCAATACATAATATTTATGTCAATTCTTTTAATCTAGGGATTTAAATGCTCTACTGCATATCGATAAACACATTATACCATTTAAACCAGTGTATTACAATGTCATCCATCAGAACTGAAAAATGCGCAATAATCTACAATGTGAGGCTGTTAATTTATCCACAGAGGCAAACCTACATGCCCTGTTTGACGGATAAGCCATCCTCTGTCTCTTGTGGTCAGAGGTAATTCTTTTTCCGTATCAGCTGTGTGTCGGACCTTGGTTTTACAGATTTTGTCGCTGGTGCCAGATTGTATGTGGCAGCTTTGTAATGTGGAGTATCCTCTAATGAGGATTGTACAGCCACTACCAAAGTAATTTCAATTAGCACTTTGATTAAATGTAAAACTGAACTCCAGTGGTAGTAACCAGTGTCTTATTCATTTAATTGTTTTGTGTCCGTGGAATTTTTTCCTTAGACCTTGTTCAGGGAAGGATACGAGATGTACCGTTTACCTCGCTGTTTTTCTCTCTTTCCACAGTATATCATGTCCAAGGGAGATTATTCACCTTTACAAGCTGAACTACTAGGCCTACACTTGCTGAGAGGAATCCAACAGAAAAATGTTTAGTCTTCTGCGCCCCTAGAAGAAACTTTTTACCCCAGCGTTTAGAGCAATACTTTTGAAAACGATTTTATAAAATTCTCCTTTTAATTCTTGATCATGCTTACATACATTAGATTGATACAAAACCCCTAACTACCGTCATCAACTACCTTCATCAGCCTCAGTGGCATGACTAAACTCTCTTCCAACTTTGCACTATCAAACCGTAATTATAATTACAATTATAATTATAATTAAATATCATTATAGCAAATTATAGCAGGTTATGGGACAGCCTGTTTCCTTTTCAGCCAGAATCAGCAGTCTCTCTGCTTGCTTTGACTCAGGTATAAGGACACGTGGCTCTCCAGGAACTTACTAGTCTAGAATTGGGTAACTTGAGTTAACTGGCGTATTTTTTGAAAGGCCAAGTAGCCAAGTCCATGACCCACAGGACTGTGCTTAATGACAGGTTCACATAAATGTCTTCCATAAACTGAAATGCTGCACTGACATACATGAGCATTAGCAACCACATTCGTATTTTCATAAACTCCCCCCATTTGTTCCAAATCAATGGGTTTTGTTATAAATTTTTTTGAGAGTGTGTGTGTATATATATAATTATATTATATACTTACATAAAAAGGCATGGACAGATCTGAATATACTGCTCTTAAATTAGTCAAGACGTAGCAAGCACTCAGAAGGCAGACTAGCCAAACACGGCGAAACCTTGTTATTAACTGTACGAGTAGCTGTTTCGGATCAAACCAGGTTATTCTTCTGGACAGGTAGTTTCTCACACTGAAGATTCCTGGAAGCATAGCACAAATAAATTAATTGCATAGTAAGTGTTACAGCACTCCTTTTTAAATTCCTTTTATCTTTTTCTCCTCAAGTTCAGAAGGACACAAAGGATCAACAAACAGAGTAGAATAAATTAGAACACGAAGACTCAAAGTTTATCTCTTCATACTATTTTACACGTGACAGCATTGCTGCCCTTGGAACAGCATCTTTGGATGCCTCTGTTGGCTTTGAAGCATCAAAACATTTTCTGGTTTTATTTCCTACCTTCACAGCAAGTCCTGAGTTTTCCTTGGGGTTTTCAGCTTGTAATGAATTAAAATTCAAAGGAAGTTCAGCTGAAGACTTTAACCTTTTTGTATCATAGCTACAGTATTGAGTTAAACTAAGTGGGGCTCAGTTCAACTAACTGAGCTCCCGTCAGGCCATCCAAAGCTTTTCTGTTGACTCCATTAGGTCCGTTTCCCTGCAGTGCCCCTAAATTTTAGGAAGAAAGTTTCTTGGACATTTACCTTGAGATTGACTCACGATACAAAATACTCAGTCACGTAGCGCATGATCTCATTTACTCCACCTATAATGTCTTGCCCTTATATTATACCAGGGCCACATAATTATCAATGAAGGAAACTGAATTGTGGATAACAATTATAGAGAATGAAAACTACTCTGCTGACTTCCCAGTAGGATCAGGATTTCACCTAGTGTAATTTTGTCCGTAGAGTTTTAGTGTACTTGTATTTATTATGTTATTTGGACAAAGATTTAACTTCCAATTGTGGTAAACAAGTTCTCAGGAGAAAGAAATCCCATTAACTTTAATGAAACCATACTGATTTTCACTGCCTGGACACATGATGTTTTGTGTATGTTTACTGTATTATTATGCTTATTATTTGTCTGTTGACCAATTCAGTTCCTGCACCATCCCAAACACGTATGGCTGATTGGTCTGAGAGAAGAATGGGGACAAAAAATGTGCTTATTCCAAAGAAACATCAAAAGGAGTATCAGCAGGCTACTTAAAACATGAAAGGATAGAATCAAAAGAGACTGAATAAACTCACAGTGCCTGCTCCCTTCCACTCAGCGACACAGGACAAGGACACACCTGGCTTCGTGTCAGCTGAAAGCAGCAGAAAGAGTTAAGGCAGCTTAAGGAGCTATAGCACCGCAGAAGGGGTGTGCTGGATTTCTAGAGAGTTGCCAGAGAGGACGGTTGTTCTCTGGAAGTGTGAAAGAGCAAGTAGTGGTTAATCTGCCGATGCTGGGAACTATTTGTGGTGGGTGCCAGGCCTACTTGTACAGGCAGGAGTTCGTGAACCCACAGTGAGATCTCTCTTGAAGGGCACTTACAGCCCTGCTGCTTGCAAGGCTGCATTTAGTCACGCTGGCTTCACAATCTGAATCTTCATGCTTAGGGCTGACAACAGCATTTTTCTAAAATTTTCTTGATACTGGGACTGATAACTCCATGCTTCATAACTGACCAAATGCTTGTTCGCCACAGTAGGGACTGGAACAAATGTAGCAGTGCAGCCTAACAATAAAAGCCGAAAAAATGGAGCCGACTTTCTTTTACTGACTGCGACTTTTTGAAGGCAGGCAGATGGACTTTTTCCATTCAAAGGGCATTTAGGAAGGGACGAGGTAGTTTAGTTTTCTGTGAGTAACTTGAGCAGGTCAGTCAGCTTTGTGTTGCTCAGTGAGGTGGAAAGGCGTATGCACTACACGGGGAACATCTGTGGCTCTCCAGCTGGGGTCGGTGCCACCCGCGCTTCAGCCTCTGCTGGTAAAGCTGGTTTGGTTTGCCTCACCTCAGAGGAAAAGGGGGTGTAAGTTTCTGTGGTTTTTCAGATTAAGCACAATGGGGAGATATTCACTATTCAAATGACAAAAAATATAACTTCAACCACGGACAGACTGCGGGATGTAGATGTTACGGCCCTCTGTGCTTAAGAAAACGCATTTCTGCAGACCATGAAGACCTGGGGGGGTCTGGGCACAGACAACCATGGTCAGATGAAGGTGCTTAAATATGCCTCTGAGGGCCTCTCTTACCTTCTTCCCCCGGGCTGCTCCTTGGAGCTGAAGGTACTTGCCCACGCTGAGTCCTTAGTAAGCGAGCCTGTGTTGTATTTCTATTAGTAGAGCTGCAGTTATGGAAACTTCTGTTCCAAAAGAAGGCATACACTTCCATACAGGAAAAAAAGGAAAAAAAAAAAAAGTTAAAAAATAAAAGACAGCATTCATATGCCAGTGTGGCAACCAAAGAGGTAAGTGAACGCAATACCGACAGAGAGAGGGGAGAGGAAGGTCACTGTCCCAAGGGAGAGCAATGCCAGATGGCTGCAAGCACAAATTACGAATTTTACTCTCACCCTTTGATTTTTTTTTTTTTTTTAGCATAATTCACAATGCAGTTTATTTTCATGGCCATTGGAGGTTGGTAAAGGACCAGACTGCTCTAAAGGGAAAATATTTTAATGTGTACCTACAGTGGGCTATTCAGAGGTATCGTTCACATTAAACCTACTCAGGTCATTGATGTCTATCGGGATGACAACAACAATGAAAAAGCCACCTGAGGGTCTCTTACATTTGAGCTGCAAACACCCTCTCCCTTTCCTTGTGTAATTATAAAGCATGTGCGTAGACCTCCTAGATGTGGGCTGGACACCACTTATGCTTTAATTTAACTGTGTTTCTGTGTTGAACCAAAATTTTCACTGGCAAAGTGAGAACGTTTTAGCTTTGAATGGGAAGAGGAAGAGACATTTCTTAATAACTGCGACTAGCTGCTTCAGAAATAAAACAAATATTGACTGCACAGTCATTCCTGGCAAAAATAAAAAGTGACCTTAATCGTGGTTAACAGGGAATATGCATAGATGTAAGTAAACTGTAATTAGGTAAACTGTAATTCATGTTTACGTTAATTCTATATAATTGAACAACTAGTGTTCCAGATTTTGTTTCACTTCACAACCTTTTGAGTTTTTCTTCTGCTGTATTGCATTTATTTTCTGGACATATTCAATTTTGCTTTCACAGGAGATAAAAATAATAAAAGAAAGCTTATGGTAGAACAGCAGGAAACAAATATAACTGTCTATGAGAAATGACACTCACACATTTTTCACTGATCACTGAAAAATTAGATGAGCCTCAAACTTACTTTTGGATTTATCTACGCTGGTTGTGCTAATGTGTTAGGGTGTTCCCAAAGCACCCTGAAGAAACAAGTTCTCTGTTTTGCCTTCTATTTGTGGTAGGGGCCAAGAAGAACAAAATGAAATATCAGACTGTTGCTTAATAAACTGATAAACCTGTAGGAGAAAGATGTTTTCTGCTGCATCGTTTGTCATAAACGGAATTATTAAGATTAAAAAAAAAACAAAAAACAAAACTTAGTGGCCTTTGCCAGAAATGGGATAGACACAGTAATCGTAAAAGAATTATTCCTTCAGTCTTTCTAATCTCTGAAGACAACTAAATTAACACAGAAATAAGAGCTCTCAAATGCCCTACAGCCAACTGTTTCCAAAACGATGAAAACCCTTATTGATTCAATTTATTACAAACTCTGTCCTGAAGCAGAAAAAGTGACTCTGCACTTATTTCTTTAGTACTTTCACCCTTTGACTGAGGTTTGCTTTTGTCTTGCACGGTCCCATTGCAGAGCACTGGAGAGCAGTAACAAGGCATTCTTAACACGGCCTCACAGAATCATAAAAGCATCTGCAAAGACTGGTACGGTTCTTTTCTCTTCCCACCTACTGTATCTCTCAGACTGCAGTACTCAGACTGCCTGGTCTGCTTACATATTTATTTTGAATTCTGCAGTTATGGATTTGCCAGTTATCATGTAGAACACATAACAATATTGATACTTTCTCTGTGCTTGAAGCCTATTATGGATGTGGCTTCAGGTTTTTGTATTTATAAGCAACCCTTGATTTACGTTCATCCTGTGCATTTTAATTTATGAAACAGAGTAAAAACATAGAATCATTTCGGTTGGAAAAGACCTTTAAGACCATCAAGTCCAACTGTTAACCTAACACTGCTGAGTCCACCACTAGACCAGGTCCCTGAACGCCACACCTACACATCTTTTAAATACCTCGAAGGATGGGGACTCAACCACTTCCCTCAGCAGCCTGTTCCAATGCTTGACAACCCTATCCGTGAAGAAATTTTTCCTAATATCCCATCTAAATCTGCCCTGGTGCAACTTGAGGCCGTTTCTTCTCATCCTGTCACTTGTTACTCGGGAAAAAAGACCAACACCCGCCTCTCTCAAACCTCCTTTCAGGTAGCTGCAGATAGTGACCAGGTCTCCCCTGAGCCTCGGTGTGTATTTCTCCTGCTTATGCAGAGGTGTTGTACTTGTGCTCACTCAGTTTCCTGAGAATAAGAACTAAAGCTGACACACCGAAAGAGGAAAATGCCACTTACCCTTTTTCACCTGTGCTCTACAAATGGTCCCTATAGAGCTGTCATTCGTAGAAAAACACAACCAAATCGTTGCGAAGCAGAGCAAGTCAGCGGGGTTTTATTCAAGGTACTACTAAAATGCGAAGACAAATTGTTCTGAATACCCTTTTCCCAAGAAATGAATGTGATGGAGAATACTAGAAAAGACAAGAAAAAATACAAATAGCTAGAGGTTCTCAAATGCACCCAAGTTGGGAAACCGGACTGTGCAGGGAGTGTGGTTGGTGCTTGGATAAAATTCTGCCTTCTGCAGGTGTCCAGAAAGAGCCTAAGCCCTTGGAAGGCACGTTCAGGCTGACAACACGTGCATGGCATACCACCCGCTGAGCCCCGTGCTGCTCATCGCCCAGATTTTAAAGGGGTGTGTGGGCCCCGAGCAAGACCTCGCTGAGCATGTATTAAAGGCTCTGGAGCCCTTAGCTGTACCACTGTGGGGCACGTGAACCTCCTACCATTTATCAGCTCTTTATAAGTGACACGGCTGAAGTCAGATTTTGACTTCATTTTTTATTTCAGTGTTGGGGCAGACTGAAAAACATTTTGGAGTCCCAGCTTTAGCTGTGCCGTCCCCTTGCAATCCAGTTGTAAGCTAGCAACATTCACATCAAGTCTAGGTTGTCTAGATTACATTTGTCCTCTCTGTGAAGGACTCGAGTTCAAGTTTCTAATTACCATATGTCACGTTATTAAGAGTGATCCTCCACCCTCTCTCTTAAACATCACCACGTAATGTAGAGTCTCCTCCATTTGGAGAGGGGGACAGCAAAAGGGTCACTGCAAAAGGGTCACTAAGAGTTACCTTTTCTGTGGTGCTCCACTCACCTGTGACACTTTGCAATTGTTTCCTCAAAGTGGATGGAGTGCAAATACGGAGATTTGTCACAAGGCTGCACCAGCTTCCAGTAGCCTTCACTGAAGACCCCAACCCCGCTCTTCTTCATTGCACCTTTTTAAATGCTTCTCACTTTCAAGGCATCTTCTTTTCCGTTTTGTGGCCTCCTCTCTCTTCTCAATCCTGGCAGCGTTGTCTTCCTTGGAAAGTAAGGCAAGTTACGCTGGGCAGAGAGCCATTTCCCTTTTCCAACGACAGCACAGTATCCAAACACAAGCCAAAAAGACGCACATCACGGGACCGGTGCCCTGCGTGTGGTAACCCCCCAGCAACCCGCAGAGCCAAAGCTGTACCTGAGCTCCTCTTTGGAAACGGCTGCGGCACCACAGAGCTGCCTTCAAGCCAGCTCAGCTGGGCGGCGAGGAGTTGCCCTGCCGAGGGGTGCTGAGCGAGGGGGCAAGTGTGGGCAGGGGGCAGGATGGGGGCTGTCCCCTCCTCTCCCCTAAGTGTCCTCCGGGGTGGGACTGACCCTGCTGTAATGCAGTTATCCATCCTGAGAGGGCCCGTGGCTCATAAACTAACATTTCTGGAATCGAGAATCTCCGAAGTGTTTCTAACAACACACTACATCACTTCTTGTCACTTTTTATTCAGTGCAAGTAAGACAATTTCTGAGATGGACAATGAAAAGCAATATATAAAACCTAAGACAAATGATCATAAATGGCCCTGCTGAGAAACTAGATCATGTGTAATTTAATAGCGGTAGAAGGTCATTCTAAACACATTAAATATAACAGTACCAAGCAAACAGCCAAAGCAAGATCCTTATGTCACTGTGATTTTAAGACTGAAAGATCACACACTGAAAATAACTTGAAAGAAAAAAAAAAAAAAAAAAAAAAAGTGGGATGAGGGGTTAGTAGGTATGTTGTTAACTACATCTATTTAACATCACGCTTTAAAAAAAAAGAACGCTCACCACACAGTCTTGCATATATACCGTATACACCATACAGGCCACTGAAGGTATTAACGCATAACGCCGCGTTTCCGGTGGGACGCTCGCCTCACTGACCGGAGGCTGTGTTGCGTCACACTTGGAAACCAAGCAGATGTAGATAAATTATGCAGCGCACTGATGAGGTGAGACACATTTGAAGTTTTCTACGTGTGAACGATCAGCGTTTCCTTAAAAAGCAAGAAAACAAAACCAATTTTGAAACCGCTCTTTGTAGCTTTGTGATTTTTACCTAAGACAACTGCTCTGCGAGGGCCTGGTGACTACACTAAGCCACTGAACTCCCGCTGAACTCTGCAAACTTCTCCCCGTGCACAGCGGAGGCCAAGCTTTTACTGGTGCTCCGGATAGTCCCTAAATGTAAGAAGGTGCTGTAGCTTTCCTCCATTGCTGCTATTGCAGCAAATCTCTTTTTACTGCAGCTGAAGACATTTGGTAAGACTTCCCTATCTTCCTTAATTGTCTCCGATTTTCAGGAAGTCTCTTCTACTAGTTTTCATCCCCTAAAAATGTGTTTTAATTTGAACACAAAACACGTATTTTCTATTTCTGTATTCTTTTGAAGGAAATTTGGCATTAATCCAACCTGTGTAACTCATGATTCCCATCCCCCACAAGAGAAAAATCACCCACTCCTATTTTTTTCATCTTTCCCTCCCATTTAGTGGTTTTTCAGATCAATCTGTTCCTCTGAATTGTCCCATGGCACTTGCAGCAAGTCTGTCTTGGAAGTATCCACCAAGACAGATGCTTTAAAAACCTTAAAGAATCAGAGGTCTTCTCGTTAGGGCAATTTCTGCTTGAGTTAACCAGGCTGCTCTTTCCATGTTTTTTCCCAGCTCAAGGGTCTGCCAAGTGCTAGCAACCTACGTTTCATTTCAAAATCGTCAAAATGCTCAACATGCATAGAAATCTAAAGAGAAATTCAGAGCGTATAGTCTTTGTATAAGAGGAACTATGTAATGCTACTAAGTAACATTATTTAAAGGCAACAAAATAAATTATACTTCCCGCAGTTTCACTGCTTAAGATGTCTGTCAGTCCAGAACTGCACCCACCAAAGACTACAGAGTAACTGTATTTTCTTTCTTCAATGGGATTTTTTTTTCCCCCACCACATATGGTGTTTGGGACTGTGATATAAGTTCATCATCTTAAAATTTAGCAAGTTTCTAGATGAAAGCAAAATCTGAATGTTGTTTGTAGCTCAAAAGCCCATCTCTAATGTAAACATTACTGTGTTAGCATCTATTACTAAGAAAGCCTGAGAGAGAACACTTAAAGTTTCATTATGTACATTATGGTATCTAAAGTTTTTCTATGTGTGAATTTCTCCCTTAAGCAAATGGCAGTGTGATGAAAACTGGTTGTTTCATTTCTGAATTTTGAGCTGGCATGCTATAATCAGTCTATCAATTTTTCTCACACAGTCACATTGAATTCATTGTTTCCAATACATCGAGAAGCGCGAGACTTATGTGAGCCAGTGTGAGATGAGGTGCCAGAGAAAAAGTTCAAAATAACTCAGACGGAACCGTTTTAAGAGGGGCTGTTACTTTCAACACCTAAAAAGATCGTATGTTTACTGCTTGAAATCAGCATTTGAATTTCTGTATGAGACAGTGGAATGGGGTTGCATTTAATTTATCTCAGTGCCCACAGATGAGAAAATTCAAAAGTAGTTTAAAAAACCTGAAAGAAAGTCAAAATGAATGTAACTTGCAGATCCTGCTAGCCTCCTCTACCTAAAAATACCTATTCTATCAATAACGAAGAAGAATTGTGATCTTCGATGCTTTTAGCAAGATCTCTAGAAATTAAAACAAACAATAAGAACAAGTTATTTGGTATTTCACCATTCTGGAGATCTGCAGAGCATTCTCCCTCCTGCTTAGAGCATTACTGTGTGTGGCGGGGGAAGTGTGAAGCTGTTTCACATAAATGAGATTTACATGGCTACAAAAAACCCCAAGATTTTTTTCCCTCCCAATGAAAGAGAGTGCAATAGCTCCATTTTTGACATAAAATGTCAGCACCCTTTTAAAACAGGAACACACAAGTAGGCTGGCCACTGCAAAGTACAGTTGAGAAAGAAGTAGCATGGTCTTCCATTTACAGGAAACTGTTCAAAAGGCACCTGACCGCACTGTATTGTCTCTCACATAGTTCCTACCATGGTATTAAACGTGATCACGAGGACCGCTTGTGGTTTCCTTAATATTTCTTTGACAAAGAGCTGGTTTCCAGCCAACACAGACAGTGAAATACACATGGGAAACAGGAACTCGGAGGAGCATGCCCTTCCAAGACAGTAAGTCTCCGTTCAGTTATGGTATGTTATTTCAGATATAAGCAATAGGCTAATTTGGGGTTATAAGCTTTATTTGTCTGGAGACCATCAGTGAAGGTGGTGCTGGTGGTGGCAGCAACAGCAGCTCCCAACTTACGGATTTGTGGGCAATGGTTTGTGGGTGTGACTTAATTTCTCAGTCAGAGACACAGTCATGGAGGAGTGGGGGACTTTTTTAGGCTCCTCCAAGGTTTCTGGTTGCCTGGCAGTGCTGGCTCCTGCCCAGGATTCATATGGCCGTTTCTCAAGCGAATGCAGAGGCTGCCTGTGCAGCACACGCACAATAAAGTCACCTCTTCCTGAAATACCTGACCTAATACACCTGTGTGAAACAGTCGATGTCCTATGCAAGGACAGGTTAGTGCACTTGGAAAGCTTTTCTTTTCTATCACACAGTTTGATAGCATGCTTGCGTCTCTGACTGAGCAATGTTGGATGGAAGTACAGCATTCCTGTATGAAATCTCCAATAGATCCCTACGGCTCAGATCCCAGGTTAGTGCCTCCTCCCCTGAAGTCTCCCCCCATTGCTCTCCCAGCCGGTACTACCCTTCAGAGCACCCTCCAGTACCACCATACACCAGAGGCGAGTTGTCCTGGAGAGCAGGTGCAAAAGGATGGGGGTGGATAAGCTCTAAGTGTCCGGATGCCTGAGGGAGAGCCTGAACAAACTTTCTTCTCTCAACATTAAAGGTTGCCTCAAACTCTGTAGCCTTGCCTTCTGCAAGTTGTCCAAGAGATCCTTTAGTTCAAAATGGAAAACCAAGCAGTAACAGCAGAAGTGTGTGTGGACTGTTGGGTGGGACAGAGTAGAAGGACCCACAGGGAGGCCGATGTGACCAGAGAGGTTTGGCCATAGGACTTGACACCTCTGTGCTCAACTACACACTGCAGAATTTGTTTCTTTTCCCTTGGCCAAAATCAGAGGAAGGATCTGGAAAAGGGCCAAAGCTCTAGCATTCACACTTTCTTCACGTGAACTGGTTTTAAACTAAAAAAGGGTAGATTCAGACTAGATGCAAGGCAGAAATTTTTTATGACAAGGGTGACAAAACTAGAATAGGTTGCCCAGAGAGGTGGTAGATGCCCCGTTCCTGGAAACATTCAAGGTCAGGTTGGACGGGGCTCTGAGCAACCCGATCTAGTTGAAGACGTCCCTGCTCACTGCAGAAGGGTTGGACTAGATGGCCTCTAAAGGCCCCTTCCAACCCAAACCATTTTCTGATTCCGTGATTCTATGAAATTCACTTGGTGGCACCTTTCTTCTGAAGCACAGCAGGCTTTGCAAGGAGGAGGAAAAAGATGCGAGTGCCCCAGCAGAGCCTGGCACTGACTGTGTTACGCGGAGTCACGCGGGCAGCCAGCGGTGCTGTTAGTGAGGCGGAGAACTTGCTCTGTACTCCTTAAGCAGTATTAAGGCACTGGCCACAAGCATTTAATATTCATTTTAGGTTTAAAAAACCACAGCAACTGCTACCAATATGCATTACGCAAAATAATCATAATATCTGCAGGCTTCAAAACAAAGATAAACAATGTTGTTTTTCTTTACTTTTTTTTATACATTTATATATAAATAAGATTAATAATGCCTGCTGACATTTTCTTCCTTAAAACTCTAGGCCAATATTATGCTACTAACTAGATTTCAAAAGCAGGAGGAGATGAAAGTGATAAATTAAAAATTATGCCTGATCTTTGCATATTTAGCTTTCCGTTACATAAATCCCTGTATTTATCCACATGGTCTTCTGCTTGTATTATCTTGTACTTTGTCTCTCTCTAATCTCATTAACATAACCTAAAACTAACCTGTTCTGCTTTTCACGCTAAAGCCTGCTGTTATCTTTTCTCATGACATTAGCATGGGACACATTTTTATCAAATAGATAATGGCAAAAAAATTGCATTCTGTTCTTTCTGCAATAAATAGTACAATCTAAAGTTCATAATTTTGGGAACTGAAGCTGTGAAACAAGGTGATACAATTCGTGAGTAGCATTCAAAATGATGAATACTGAATTGGAGGTTAGTTGCAGCTCCAAAACTCATGAGTTTTCAGAATTCAGGATCAATAAATAGCTGTGTTCTTTCAGAAAATGTATTCTGTCAGTCCTTCTGTTTTTGTGAGCCAAAAATATAGCTAATGAGGGACAAAAAAAATAGACTGCATGTTTGGCATGAGCCACGATGTAGGCACTTATATAAAAAAACCCCAAACTTGGATATTCTTCCTGATAACTATTTTTCTCTTCTTTTTTTGCATAAACTGATAGTTTCATGCAGTTACCTATGTAGCACTTGTTCAGTCTGCCTTCTGTGATGTTAATTTCTATGGAGTCTGATTACTCTTGTTAAGGGGAAATTGCCTTAAAGCAGGGGAACAAGAAGGAAAAAAATCTCTTTGCCAATGTAAAGATCAATTACTTATTAACTATCATTTCCATTTCTAGAGCTTCCTCCACCCGTAAGTAACTGATAACCATTGCATTAGATATTCTGCACAATGTCAGCAGGTCACTCTTGGCCAGCCTCAGAAGCTGTAAAAGCCCCTGAAATTCCCCAGTGTGCAGGCATATCCTGACCTTTTGTTTATCCACAGAACTGACTGCTAATTGCTTTGGTCTTTATCAAAACTAAAAATGGAGCTGTTCTTTTTCAAGCCCTCACCTGTAGAAAATACGTATTGTAAAAAACACGTATTGTTGTAAAATGTCACCAAGACAGAAATTACCACTTGAGCTGTCTTTGTCCTTTCCTAGCACATGAGGAAATAGCAGTCCATGGGGGTTAAAGTATCTTATTCCTACTTTTTGCTGGTCTTGGATCAACCTATGTATCATTTTACACCTTCCTGATATGTTGTTTGTTTTTTTTTTTTCTCCAGTGGAATCACAGCAAAGTGAAGTTAGAGTAAAGCAGAGGTGAGCCAAGTCTCAGCTGTTTATATGATCTTTCAAACTGTGCACCTCACTGGGAATTGCCTACTCCCTGTACCATCTGACACTAGATCAGATGTGATTCAGAGGACATTTAAAGGTTGGTGGAACAATGTAGACATGTCCAGACAGTAATTCAACATGTGCAAGGCAAAAACTGTAAGTTTTTCTGATTTGTATGATATGCTATTGGTCTAGGAAGGGCTGTCCTAAATGTGGATGCCCTTCATTGCATCATCTTTCCCCCCGTCCCCCCCGGTAAGAAATGTTATCTGCAATGAGTTTTGGCATTTTACTAGGAGAAAACCACAGGAACTCTACAAGCTATGCCTAGTCCAGAAATGTGTGACTTGGTTGCCCTGGCATACAGAGCAGTTGCAAGATGTTTATATACTCTTCCAGAAATACTGGCCTTACTGGACATCATCTGCTCATTTGCAGTAAATCTAATATACCTTATAAACACCGGGTTAATTGCCCATGTGTTAGCTGGTGTGTTAGATGCATACTTCTGTCCAGCAAATCCCAAATAGAAAGATGCTAACCTAAGCAGAAGTGGAAGGAGAGGAGAAAAAGACTGGTTTTCATCCCGATTTTCAGGCATCAGTGATGGAAAACCTGCTAGCTACAGTGCCTAGTGTAATCACTGTAAACAGGCACACTCATGGGAAGCTGTGTTTGCTTTATACAAAGCAATCTCACAACTGTTACATTTTTAGTAAAAAACATCGAATAATATCCTGGATATTCAGTTCAGCCTTCTGTGCCAGTGTTTTATTAGCCAGCACCACTACGATGTACTTTTAGGACTGAACGTATTCCCTCAATACGTTATAAGCCAGCTGAGCAGCTGCTCAAAGCCTTTGGAAGTCCATGAAAGACTCTAATTCTTACTGATATTCAAATAGAGTGGAGGAAAGCCACGCTGGAGTCCACTCTTGCATGGCTATGTAGCTATGGCTGACATACTGCGTATTCCTCAGAATAGGTCCTCCATGTGGTAACACGTGTGGCTACCAAACTTTTAATATGAGTTTTAATATCACTTTACATCCACAGTGTTGATAACTGGAATGAGTTTAGAGCAATGCAGTAAGTGATCTTCCAGCATGGATGCTGGGCTTATTAGACAGCATATCTCCATCTTTAATTACTTACGTCTGAACCATTCCAGTTATCAGGAAACGATGAAGCGGACAATTTCAGAATAGCAGTATCGTTTGGACACCACTTCACCAAGTATAGGGATTGCAATAATCCGATCTAACAAGAATGAACATGTGAAATTTAAGTAAAGTTTTTTAATCTAGCAGGTTGTATGAATCACAGTATCCCTGGCCACCTTCACATCCCCCCCTGTGGGCCCTCCAGAGAGAGGTGTGTGGACACATCCCCTAGCTACATTATCTCATCTAACCCGAGGTGCTACTCCTATCAGCTCAATCAGTATTCTGGTTTGGCACATGACCTTTCAAATATTCCAGGATGAGGACCGATAATCTCAGGAATAAACAAAGGTCTCTAGGAAGACAAAGTATTTATTTCATTACTTCAAGTTAAATGAAATCATCTTTTTATCTTCACGGTTTATGTTTTCTTCTGCTTGTTTGGATTTTTGCTTTTCAACTTTTGCCAGTCTTGGCACATTTAACTTTCAATATTTTCATCCTCTGCCTTTTCCAGGCTGCTTCTGGTTCAGTTCACTTAACAGTTGTTAGTTTTAACATGATCTTTTTTACTTTAGATAGCATCCCTTTCCATTTACCGTCATTCCTGATTGCTACATGAAGGTGAATTCCCATCTGTGAACAGGCAGGGATTTGTTACCCTGGCCAAGGGAAGCGATCACCTATGTGTATATTTCCAAGTGTCAGCTGATATTTTATAAACCTTTGTTTTCACAGAGCTCACAGATCACTTGCAGTACAACATTTGGGGAGCTGGAAGCCTGTCTTAATGATCGTTGCTCATGCACATGGTTACTGGAAAATCACTCATGAATATTGAATCCAATTATTATGAACAGGTGCAACCAAGTAACTACATTTCATGCTCACTGAGATATCACAAACACTTAAATTTGATAAAGTTAATACACAAATATATACTCTGGTACACAACAATAACTCCATGTACATTCATGAGAATGCAAATATAATGATCATGATTCTCAGTTTTAAGGTTGTGATCAAGATTCATTTTCAGTAATTTTAAACAATTATTTCACCTCACTGCTTAATGCTTTCTACAGCTGGGAATCCAGCAAGGGGAGAAAGAACACAGTTTGTTGTAGTCCTTTTCTTGCTAAAAACTGAGGCTCATTTAGGCCCGTGAGAGAAAGAAAGGGACTGGTTCCTATTAAAAATCTTTCACAGCTTTACTGTGCTGAAATTACCAATAGAAAAAAGCATTTGAGTGGGATCACATTCCAGGCTCCCTCTGGAACTGCACCAAAAGTCAACCACGGGCACATACCTGAAGCACATATTCGGCCGGCTACACAACTTTTACCAAGACTGTGCTTTAGAGCATACAGAAATGGACAGCAGCTTCTGGGTGGCCAAAGCCAAGCTCCAGAACTCCAGTTCCACCAGTTATCAAGTTGGACCCACCAGGACCTTCTCAAGGTCCAGCTTAAAATACTTTCCATTATTGCAGAAATTGGAAGGCCAGTCCAAAGACATTAACAAACTGCTTTCCTGATTTTTCTCCCCAAATTGTATTTCATTTGCCAGCTTGTCTTTCATCTTGCATACTTCTTCCTACAATACAGGGATGAAAAAGGATGCATATCCCTTTTTAGCCTGCCTCTATCAAACTTAACTTTCTGACTGCCTTTCAGAATCACAGACTTTCTTTGCTACCTAAAATCCTAGCAGACCTTCTCTGCAAGCATTTTTGTTTGAAATTCTCTTTCCTGAACAAGGATGACCTGAACTGGACACAGACTCAACCAAGGTGTTGTTCAGCACCATTAACACTTTTTGCTTTGGAAGCGCAAATGGTGAGATGCTGCCACTGCTCTGCTGTGATTGCACATTGCATTCACAGGGGAAAGATGTCTTTATGAAAATTGGTCTCATTATTTTTATGCTTCATAGTTCCCACTAAAATTATTTTGACCAGAAATAAGAATGTTGAGCATCACTGAGCAGAAAAGGAAACATTCAGCAATTCTGATAACCTTGTAGAAACTGTTGTTGCTGACCTGAGCCCTGGGGTGAAAGTTATCATGGTAACAGCAGTAATAATAGCAATATAGCAATACTAATAATCTCTAATAGTATTAGAAAATACTTCTTCCCATGTTTGGGGGAAATGTCTATAGTGAATGTCCAAGTTACATCCCCAATACTCACGTTTTCTACGTATAATAATTCCTTACACATTCCTCACAAGGCATCTTCATCAGTCCAATCTTCCATCTGTTGGGCAATATTCTCCCTCATTATTTCCACGGTGATAACGGAGAACTTTGCAATTGGCCTTCACTGAGTTCCACTCTCAATCTCGCTCACTTCTTTCCTTTTTTTACCAGCAAGGAGAAAGATTTTAAAAAGTGTTTTATGACCTATGCAAGGACCGAAAGTGCCCTGAAGAGACATACTTTGGATGCGTTCTGGTGATGTAAAACCAAAGTTAATTAGAATTTCCTCCAAAAAAAAATTAAAGGAGGCGACTATTAAGTTTATTTAAATAGTCAGATTAAGGTCTGCTCCTCAAGGTTTTAGCTTTGGCACCTCTCTAAGCAATGTGGAAATGTGGAGTATGAGTAATTGCGATAGACACAGGCACAGAAGTGTACTTGGAGGTTAAATTCATTCCCCCATCCAAATCAACACCCACACCCATTTTGCAATTGACTTCACCAAGGACAGGAATTCACTTTAGACTGTCAATATTGTCCAATTACCAGGAGGGTGACCTGGACTACCACCATTTGCCTTTCTAGTATTTAGCAGGCATCTGCTGGACAGCTGTAAGTTCACACCTTTTAAATTAAACTTTGTGGAACTGCTTAGAAGATCTTGTTTCTTATTTTATGTTTTACCATCTCTCCTCGAAAATATAATGCTATTACCCATATGTCACCTGCTTATTGTTCTGGAATAATGCAGACCAGAGGACTGACTCCCCACTGTGGTACTTCATATTCATACTGCTGTGATATTATGTTACATCAGGTGAGAATTGGAGTAATATAGCGGTGAATGAAACCATCCATACGTTACTGCAGCCTTCAGCACATCTTTTCTATCAATAAAGAGAAGCAAAGTCACAGATGGTTTTTACACTGTTGTAATTAATAATCATGGTACCATGTTAGTGCCATCTTAACATCATAAAAGTGAATCTATAAATTGTATTCAGCATTTTTACAGCATCTACAATGACTGCTTTTTGCAGCAGAAGGGTGCAGCTCTGACAGTAACTCTTTTTGAACTGCATTTATAAAGAATAATTTCAAGTTACTGTTTTCTTTAGTATTATTTATGAAGTAGCACAGTTAATTTTTTCTGTATATCATTTTTAGATTGATCCTTTACAGAGTTAGATGACTTCTTTTTTTTTTTTTTTTTT
>VZTL01075077.1:40870-54770 GCA_013400535.1 Scopus umbretta
TTTTTTTTTTTTTTTTTTTTTTTTTTTTAAATTCTGTATTTTCTTTCTCAGCTTTCAAAGCAAATCTATTCTAGACAGAATGATGTGTTACATCACTCCTGAGCTGGCCTAAACTTTGAACAGCCTGAAGTGCACAGCACTCCCAAGACCCAACACCATACTAACTTTGTCGGCAGCCCAAATCCCATTTGATGCAAAAATATCATCTGTGCTTCTGAGGCTACTTTTAGGATGACTCCTGTAGAACAGTGGAGACATACATACCCAGTGTAGGTGTTGGTGAAATCTATCATTGTATGTGCAGACGTTTACTTTAGTGTTTTGCAATGCCTCCTGTTTTTCTTCTCTTGTCTGAAAAAGCACAGTCAAGATTTCAAATTGAACACATGCTTAGTCATTTTTCTGAATCAGGACAAGATGATATGAAACACTGTTATTTCTAGAACTTTTAAAAGCATGTTAAATTATGAGAGAAATCCCTTTTGATTTGGATTCCCACTCTTGTTACCACTCATAGGAACAAATTCTGCTGAGATGCTCTGCGTTCCCAGCTTGGATCCTGAAAAAAATTGCAATTCAAATGGCAAGCTGGGTTACGATACGGGATGGAGGTGTTCTATCAGCTTATTTAAAAAAAACCAAAAAAAAACCCCAAAAAACCCAAACAACTAAAAATAAATTTATTCAAGTTCCCTTCTGATCATGGCAACGGGTAAGCATATTTAATGGTTGGACTCAATGAGCTTAAGGGCCTTTTCCAACCTAAATGATTCTATGAGTCTATGTTCCCAAACTCGTTTGGCTATTGAGGAACCCAGACATACAGACATACCAGAGGAAAAGTACCTTTTAAGAATGTTTATGTAAATTACAGGGTTTTTTTTTCCCCTATAGATGGACTACTTCCTATTCAGCGTAAGAGGAATGTCTTTTCCTACACAAAAGCTGTAATTTACCTGATGTCATCTACCATCCTCAATCAGAGCAGTAAAATGCAGCCACAAGAAGCAAGGAAAAATATGTAGCCATACCATTGGGCCTGCCTAGCCCAGTAACGAGTCACTGGCTGTGGCGCATAGGAGATGTCCAGAGAGTTTAAGGCTACAACCACCTTACTGTGAGGACTGGCCTGGTCTCTCCCAGGCTACAGTCCTCTCTTTATTGGAAATTTACTGGGTCATAGCAGAGATTTCTGTTTTGTAAGTATTGATTTATTTTTTATTATTTTTTTTTTTAATTTCCATGAATGTCTGATTGATTGCTCTTTGAATTCATGTGAGCTTCCTGCATCAGCAGCAGCCTGTGGTGGTATGTTCAGCGGGTTAAGTACCTCTCATTTTTCAACCTGTCACGTGATAATTTCATCTGGTGACCCTTATTTCTTGAGCTGTGGGAAACAGTGAACCATTGTTCCTAGAGATGTTCCTTGTCAAGATTTGTGGGCCATTTACTTTTCCTGTTCCTTATCCCAATCATCCTTGTTCTCAATCTTTGTATCCATATTAATTTTACTATATCAAATACACCAGCTAATCCTGCAATGCCATATGGACATATATGAAATGTACTGAATTTGTTCAGGGTTTTGTTTGTGGAGTTTTTTTAATTCCTTTGTCTACTATTCAGATCCAGAAATACTTATTAGAAAGAAACAATTTACTTGTTTTTTTGTTTTGGGGTTTGGTTTTTTTTTTTTTTTGAGCTCTTTTGACAGTAAGGTCCTTTAAAATCTGTTCTAGAGGGCACCTTTGCCGATTCAGTTATGCAGTCAAGTTCATTGATAGAGTAATCCTAAGTGACTGAAAACTTGGCATCTGCCTTGATCCACCAATATTTTTCAGATATCACATTGATTGGTTTTACAGTCTGTTATGATGGAAGCTTAAGTTGAGCTTTTCACAGACTTAGAAATGCTTATGGTGAATATCCCCAATCACTTTTCAAGAGCATCCTATCAAGTTCAGTTGATAAAGATGAGATTAACCTATTATGGATGTCATTTTTCTAAAACACTGATATTTTCATTTGTCAGTTATCACTGGCAAGAAGCAGGTTTGACCTTTAAGACAGGAATATGTAAGATGTTGTCAAAATGGATCAGAAACTCAAATAAAATAGATATGATACAGCATTACCAAGACTGTAAAGTGAGAGTTCACTGATCCTTATGCCCCACAGAAGACCCCTTTCTCATAGAAACATGAGTGGCAAACACTAACAAATACCTCCTTCACTTAAATATATTTTGGTGATTTTTAACATTCTTGAAAGGAAAGGGCTAACAATAAAACAATGACCAGTATAGCCAAAGCACTCTCTCCACTGGCAGAGAGGCCTGACTTTCTGCAGTTTTGTCACTTTAACCTTGGAAGATTTCAGCTTTGGGACTGTGGATTGTTGTGTGCCATATTTAGTGAGTTTGTAAAGTAAGATAAATTAACTGAAATTCCCAGATTTTCTCTCTATCCTTTTCTCCCATGCTATCAGGACTAAAATAAACTCACTTACTTCATTTCTTGCATGTTCCATCTATGAAGTTAAAGGAGCCAGTCTCAATTTTTGGCAGATTACAGATAAGTATTCACAGAATCTCAGAATGGCTGAGGTTGGAAGGGACCTCCAGAGGTCATCTTGTCCAGCCCCCTGCTCAAAGCAGGGTCACCCACAGCAGGCTGCCCAGGACCACATCCAGATGGCTTTTGAATATCTCCAAGGAGGGAGACTCCACAACCTCTCTGGGCAACTTCAGCCAGTGCTTGGTCACCCTCACAGGAAAAATGTTTTTCCTTAAGTTCAGAAAGAACTTCCTGTGTTTCAGTTTCTAGCTGATATTTGCTACATCAGCTGTTTCTGAATTTATGGTATTTTGTGGTAAACAAGGAAGACAGGTCGTTTTGGACCACTTAAGGCTAAAGGGACAAATAAAATGATGCTAACAGGTTATAAAAGAGATCAGCACTTACAATATTGCAACAAATAAATGGTTCTCAGGTCATAATTTTAACAGTTTTGCACACCAGAGCTTCATGAAGGAATTCTCTCTTACAGTTTCTTCTATTCCTGTTCTGCAATGCATGAAATCCTATTTTAACAACCAGAGCAAGTGAATGCATAACATTATTGAAGTATCTATTCTCAATTTCAGTACCTTGCTATTTAGTATTTTAACTCTTAAAAAGGAATTCTGGAACTGGAAATCATGATAACATCATCATTAAAATGGCCAGTCTGTTCTGTCATGAGGAAGAGTGGAGATGAATATTCAAGAGCAGACTTTAAGTTAGAAATATGCTCAGGAAAGTATAGGGATCTGCAGCAGAAGATGACAGAGAGACATCTTCTCAACTGCAGCAGAAGATGACATAAAGCCATGTTTTCTTCCCTCTCACTGCCCTCAGGCAAAGTTCTGCACAGCTGAAAATCTGACTTCATGTTGTTAATTTGTTTTTAAGCAGGCTTGGTTATAAACATGTCCTGCATGCAGACAATAAGGCTCTGCTTTTCCATTTCTAACATTGTGTTGTGTTTCTTATTTGCTTCCTCAAAGAAAACGTTGTTCTGAAATACCATATCCCTTTTCCTTCAGGTATTAGTCAATGACACATTGAAAATTAACCGTTTAAAAAACATAAAAACAAACAGTTGTTCTTGGATGGGATCCTCATGTTGCTGGGCATGTAAATCCTACTGAAAATCAGTGGAAGTCAAACTTTACTTTCACTCATCTTATTAAAAGACATGGAAAAATTCTGCTTGCTATGGATTTTGCAGAGTTCAACCTACATACCTTCAGGTTTCTCAGGATATAATCCATTTCTCCTTGAATTTCTTTGGCCAGATTGAGTTTCTCTTTTTTATGCAGCATACAGCATCCAGTATTACCTCATTACGTGGTACTTGATAAGTGCATGCATTTTAAAATTGTCTTACAGAATATTTCTATAAAAAATCTGTAAGAGATTGAAATACCAGTGATGAGCTTTTATTTCATAACATCACCCATCTTGATCGAATGGAACAATATACGGCCTAACATTGTCTATCTGAGTAATTGCATCCATCTTCCGAATTTGCCAAATGATCGTTTACCGTTCCCTACTTCAGATGATCAAGCATTTTAATGATGAACTTCATCAGAACTGGTTCAAAATCATACCAAAATTCAATGACAAATCTAAAACTTGAATGGCTCCCTTGCAAGCACTAATCATACGCCTTATCAGCAAGACCCTCACCTAACCAAACAGTGCTTCAAAGACAACCCTCTACCCAGGAATAAAATATGAGCCCCAGTCCTGGAGAGGTTCAACCCTCAGCTCAGGTCTAGCTATTAATTCTTGTAATTGAATACAAAGGACACGGGGATTGATTTTTACCTACACCCAAATTCATAGCTCCTGTGAAGGTCTGAGCTACTGACAAATAATTTCAATTTCTGCCATTGATTATACTTCTTCAGTGAACATTGTATTGCAAGAGTATATAACCACTCCCCATTTCTCTGCCTGCCTGCCACTGCTCTCATGCTGTGCCGAGCAGAGAAGATGTAGGATGTAGTTTTCTGAGCAGGAAATGCCCATCAAATAGAGGATTTATCTTCATCCTCCATGTACTGCAGTGGTGAGGTGAGGATAATCACTGCAGCACTATTGCACTTGAGAGACAGGCAGCATTTACCTGTTCAAACTGCTCCAGTCACATCACCACTCATATTTGTAGTCAAAAACCTGGCATCAGAGTTTACAATAATAGCTGGAAGAATAACCTGCCCTTTTCATATTTGCCTGGATTCCTCCCATGAACCACTGCAACAGCAGCGTCCTAGGTCCACGTGTTTTGATTTTCTGATAACTGCAGCTTTTTAGAAAATAATTTAGAATACAGCATTATTTTCCTTCCAAGTCTGTCACTAGAAAACATTTCTTTTGTTGGAAGTAGTAGCACCAAACAAAAATCTTGACCCAGCTACCACTGAAGGGGAAAATTATTACCAACATCAAGGAAAAATTTGCATTGAAGTTTTTTCAAGTCAAACATCTCAAAGTTTCACCCTTTAAAGTTCTGCCTTCATTTATACCATTTCTTGTGATAGCTACAGCCATCCTCTACAAGCATTTCCCTTCCTAATGCCTGCTGGAAATGTTAAATGAAATACGTACTGTCGTTTGACTACAAGGCCCCAGATGCTGGGCTGCCCGTCGGCAGAGCAGGATGGCTGCCAGGCCATCTGGCCGACGCCTGTCCTGGGGAGGGCTCTGCAGCTCGTCCTCTGGCTCGCGCCGCAAAGGTCTTCTGCTACCAGGCGGGCCCGCAGCCAGCGCCTGATGTGACTCTTCCCCACAAATGTCAGCACAGGGTGGCCTAGAAATGATGCACAGAAATGGAAGATCACACCAAGTCAGGTTAATTCTCCAAGATTTCAGGAAGCAACACCAGGACTTTTGTTTACACTCATTTGCACTTTTTGAATATATAGACACTCATATACATACATGAAAGAATTAGTGTGCATGCTGCTGAAATCTTCAGCTCCCAGCCTGCGTTCCCAGCTGTCACCGTGTGCTGCAATTTCTGGTGCTTTCAATCGGCAGAGTGCAAAAAGCAGCACTACCCCTGCTCCCTCTCAGTGCCCAGAACTTCATCCACGCTGTATTTACCCACCACTCTATCAGTGTTTTGCTACCAGTGCCTGCCCAGCCATGCCCATAACAAAACCAGCCAGAGTTTGACCATAGCTATTTACCAGTTAAAACTCAAGAGTGCTATGATTTTTCTTTTCTATATGCTAAAGCATATTTTGCTCTCTGTTAAAATACAAGCCCTAAGGTCACTGCACTCTTTTCTGTTTACCTCTACATTACTCAAGTCAAAAAAGATATACATTTATCATTGCAGCTTTCAGAATAAGTTTTCTTTCGAGTTATTTCTTCAGATTCCTGACAAAAAAACCCTCAACATAATAAATAATTCTAATTAGCTTATTTACAGAGAATTTAACTTTCCTTTTCATAATAGAAACTAACAGTTTCAGTAGAGCACGTTGACGTTTTTCTTTTCTGTCCCTTGCTTCCTGACTTGCTTCTTCACTTTTTCATACTCAATTTTAGTATTACAGATTTTAAGCTCAAGAAAAATCCTTCTCTCTGAAGAAGATTTTCTCATCAAGTGAGCCATATATATTTTCTAATAAGGATATCAAACCCAGCCTGACGGAACAAACACCTTAAGACATCTTCTGTACGTGAGTGTCTCTAAAAATATTAAAGCTCTAGAGGCTGAATCTTTTGCAGGTTTAACTGAACTGAAAGAATTAGAGACATTGTGATAAGGCAAAGTGATGACTCGGGTCTCCATGTAGTATACAATCAATTTTATAGGATTTCTTCAATAGCCCATATCCTTAATGGTCTTGGCCTCTGAATTTTTGCTATATCAGAACACCTTTACTATAGGTTAATTGTTCAGAAAAAGCTTGTCATACTTTACAGAAGATTTTATTTATTTCTCCATTATAAAATGCGAGTTTTGGATTATTTTTTTTTTTTTTAAATAACATTTCTGCAGGGCTTCCAGTGCTCCTGCTGGACAGATTCTCAGCTGGTACCTTCTTGTTTCATCCCTTTGCTTGCATTCCCATGTCTAAACAATTGACAGTTCACTTGGTAAAACAATTTGTTTTTCCTAACAAAAGAAAGAAAAGTGTACATTGCCTATTTTATGTGGAACTGAGGTTCCTCAACCTTCAGCTATTTTTCCTATTACAGCGTAAGTCTTACTTCTAGACAGAAGTAAGAATGAGAGACTGCTGCGTGTGTACCTCACAGCTACCGTTCTTAGCCCAAACACATTCCCTATCAGCTTCTGTTTCACCTTTTCTCTGACTATAGTGAGTTTCTCGATACATCAGGATCATACTGTCATATCTACAGAAAAAATCTGCCTCTCATCTGATATTTTTTCAACTTAAACATTTCTTTTGTGCATAGTAATCCTAATTTCAGTTCTTCATTTTCCAGTAAGACAATTAGGCTCTAATAATCCACAATTGTGGACAAAATAATCAGTTACTTGAAGATGAAGATTTGTGACCCTGAATTAGATCTACTTGAGGATTATATGCGCATGTGTGAGTTGTTTCGCATGTGTAACTTTGAATTTCACATAAATGATGGCACCTTATATAAGAAGTCAAAACCCACTGTTTCTATTTTTTCACTTTCTGTGGAATTTATTAGCTTTTTGAAAAGGGTGTGCTCCTTCATGAATTGATGCTGGTGTATGATCCAGATTATGTCTTTTCTTCATTGACTTTAAGAATGTGATCTCATAAATGAAATTAAGCGTTCAAATGCTAAGCAAAGTTTGGGTTGCTTATATAAACATTTAGGTAGATTATATGAACGCACGGCAAAACAAATCATTCTGTATTTTTGGCTGATGTGCAGAAAAAAATGTACAGCACAAAGACTTCCTTCTCAATGATTTAAACTTTGCAAAGATTTTGGACGATACCATACTTGGGGGATTATTAAATAAGGAAAATAAACCACAGAAAACAGAGCACTATAGTAGATAGGCATGGTAGATAAGACTTCTTGTGCATGGTCAAACTCACCTAAGCACTGGAGTTGTTGGAATAGGATATATATTGCAAAAATAGTGTAATGGGACGCTAGCTACACAGAAGGCCATGGGCTGTACTGGTTACATTTGTTTCTGTCAAAATGGTAGAAGAGAATGGGGTGGGGAGCTCCGATGACAAATGTGTTTCTGAATGCTAGAAGGAAGCTTTAGTGCAGCAAGGTAGAAGCCAGCTTGCCAAGAGCTGCAATGAAGTAACCTCATTCCTACTTTTTGGGATGGCAAGAGAAAGGATGGCAAAGAAAAACAACTGGCCTCAGGAGTGCACAGTTCAGTAATCTCAAAACATTGACAGATGATGTCTCCTGGGAGATGAATCTAAGAGCAGTGAGAATTAAGGAGGTTGGTTGGTTTCCTGAAGAAACCGTATTAAGGGCACAAGCACAAGCTAATCCATTGAGAAAATGAGAAAGGGAAGATAATGAGATACAAAGTTGGCCAAAATGTGAGCACTTTATTGACCTTTAGAATTATGAAGAAGTATACAAGTAACAGAAAGCAGCTCACATCATTAAGATGTCACCAAAGAGCCAAAGGGACAAATTATAAGCAATTACAAGCAAAAAAAAAAAAAAAAAGTATCTATAATGAAAGTAAATCCAAAACTCACTATTCACCAGGAAAGGAAAGCTGGCAACAAATTATCATAGTCAAATTGTTGAATGTCTTTTGTATCAGAATGTCAGTTGAGATCAGGTTGTTAACACAGTGAAAAAGAGGAAAGATCTCAAAGACAAGACCTCAAATAAAGATGAACAGATCAAAGAGTACTTAGATGTTTCTGATTATTTCAAATCATCTGACTAGCAGTTGTTGGAAAGTATTGGCCGATATGTCTGATGAACCTTGAAAAACCTGCTGGTGAAATTTCTGAGCTGTGGCTAGTTGTCTTTCTGAAAATTGAATGAAGTGTGAAATGGCTAAAAAGAGCAAAGATGCATTTAGGTACTATACATAAATCACATAAGCCTCAACATTGTATGTCAAATGATCCTCTTGACCTATACAAAGACCAGTTACACACATTGAAGAAATGATATGGAAAACATTGTATACAAATCTATGCATACAATGCTCAGCTGTAGATCTAGGCAGCAGAAATAAAGTACATAAATGTAGGGTAGATACCAAGTAGGGAGATAGCAAGTTTTCAGAAAAATACTTAATTGAGATGAGTATGTTCTACTCTTGCAAAGGCAAACACTAGTCAAGTTAGTCTGCAACGTGACTTGTAATATGTAGTGAATAATCCTTCTACCATACACACCGCTTCCAGCATCAGCTGGAGGGAAGTCCTCTTGGGTTTGGGGCATCCTTCTTCAAAGAAAGGTATGGCTGAATGGAGGAAGCCCAAAGAAGCATGAGCAAACGTCTTGCAAACACAGCCTACAAGGAAGCCTGTGTACTCAAGGTTTGGTAGCCTACAGAAAAACAGTAAAAATCTTAAGATACTTAAAGGACTGCTGCAAAGAAGGCGGCAATAGTTAAGTTTTCATTTTCTGCAGAGAGACAGCAAACTGCAGCAATGGAGACTGAGGTTACACGTTCGAGAAAACTTCCTTATGGTAAGGATAGTGAGATCTAGATAAAGATGCTTCACAGTTTTCTCACCGAAAGACTTTAACACAAGTTTGAAAAACATCTGTTACAGCTGACACAGTACCAGCTAATCCAGCCTTGGAAAACAAGCTAGGTCTCCTGCCGAGGTCCAGACATTTTGCATTCCATATGACTCTGCAATTTTTTCAATGTGGAGGACTAAAATGAGGGAAAACAGGAGAATGGCATATACATAGCGTAGTCTCATAATCCTGCCATAGCTCTGGATAGATGCAAACTATGCAATTTTTACCTCTACCCACTTTTTTCCAGAAGAATGCACAAGTGTTTCCTACCTAAATCTTGCTGGACTAAATTTTGTTTGGCTTTGTAAAAATCCCTATGTAAGAGTAAGTATTTAGTATAAATTCATGTTCACCAATTTAATGTATATAATATGTACACTTTAAAAACGTTTACCAAAATGTTGCACTTGCTTTAATCTATTAACCAAAGCTGAATGAGTAGACACTTGGGAAAATCCTAATGCAGAGAAACACTGTGTTTTTACCATTAGATAAGCCCTTATTTTTTTAGCCAGCTTTTGAAATTTTCACTTTGTATGGTGGAATCTGACCTTTAATAGATACTTTTTTACTTTAGTACAGTATAATGCTATGAAGTGGACCTTTGGTTCAAACTGTTTATGCTTGTTTCTGTTGACCCTATATTTACACCAAATAAATATGGTGCTAGGTTTACATATAAATTAATGGAATATAAAGCTAACCAATATTTCTTCAGAAGGAGTCCCCTACAACAACATAAAATTTCTTCTCAAGCCAAGGAAAGTTTATTTCACTTCTGGTAATTTTACTGTGTGTGTGCTAGATGGAAATACAGAACTGTGAAAAGGATCATTTTAGCAGGGATAACAACTCACAAAAGTTATTCTGAGGAATGGGGTGGAATGAATCATATTCATACGTGTGTGTGCTGGATGGCAAAAATCAATGCTTTCTCTTAGAAAGACACTCTCGGGGATAGAGAAATCAGAGCTGCGAAAAACCTAACAAATTTTGCCTGACAGATTTTCCAGGCAAACTATGCTGCTGGTGCACTGGGAGTATGCCGAGGATGTCAGTCCCTGCGCTAGCTGGAGCGGCCCATTTCACAGTGGCTCATTCTGGATCCCCGGGGATGCCAATAACCCCACCGCACTCCCCTCCCCGACGTACTGACCAGGCTGGGAAGTGGTAGAGGTGTTGGGCTGGCAGACAGCAAGAGTCCGGAGGAGAATGCAGTGCACGTGCTGCAGAAACAGGCATAACTACCAAGCGCAAACCTGAAAACAGGGAGAAAAATAGGAAAAGATGATGTGAAGGGAAAGGAAAAAGCAGCATGGTGTTCTAGGGTGGAGAAAAAAAGGCTCACCTATGTCCCCATCCTACTAGGATTGTGACTCTGCAGCCCAGTTCAGCACTGTTACCTGTTTGATGCCAATGCTGTTGCAGGTATTCACTAGAGTCTCACCGCCATCAAGCGGGTGTAGTGGTGTGCGGGCTTGGAAAGCCCAGTTATTGGTGGTGTTTAATGGCCCCTTCTTAAAACATCCCTGGCTCACTGAACAATACCCTGTTAAACAACGATCATGCCAAGAGCAGTGTACATTCCTGCAGGCCTAAGCCAAAAAACGTGGCCATTGTGTCCGAGTGTCCCACCCTCAATAGCCCCTGGGGAAGGAACAGGTGAGAATTCCTATTTCTGTCTGGAAAATGCTCTCTCCCAAGAGCAAGAAAAGCAGCCTTTTCCTGCCCACCATCACCAACAATTATACCCCTGCTTCTTTATTTGTCAGCACTGCTGTGGCTCAGGAAAGAGCAGGGAAGATGATGAAAGATGCACCACTGCTGTGGTGCAGACAGCACTGAACACCTCTAGTCCTTGTTAATAAAAATTATGCGATCTAAATGTCAAGGCCTAATGGAGCCCCATCTGACTGCAAGGGATTGTAGTACATGCAGCAAAAATACGGGAAAATTGTTGCGGCATGATGGTTGCTAGGTTAATAGTAGCAGTAAGAGAAAGAGAGGGAGAGAAAGACAGGGAGAGAGAGACTCAGCAACCTAAGGACAGGGAGTTGCTATAAACACAAAAAAACCCCAATCTTCTAAAGGCAAACCTGCCTTGTTTTCATTTCAAAATAAAAGGGCAAGTCTCTGTTTGCTTCATCCTCATCAGAAGTGCTAACCCTTGTTCTGCTAGACGGGATCAAGCCAGTATTGATTCTACCCTGAGAATTATGTAGCTGAAAATTAGATAGTTTACACACGCACCAAAATATATAGCAATAATGAAGTTGGAATAGCAAGGCTGACCCTTAAGGTAGATTTGATTCATACCATGACATCATCAGGTTTTATAAGCTCAAGAGGGTTGGACATCTTCATTATCTGGACAGAAGACTTCACAAAAAGCCTCAGGAGCTGAAGGAGCAATGGAGGTACTTCAGCTTGAGATCGATACACTGGCATGCTGTTCAGTGCCTGGGTGCACTTTGTTGCTGGAGGTTAAGTTTCAGAAGGGCTTGAACACTTACTGCCATTACCATCCCCTCAGCAAGAGCATCCCCAATGCTCATTTTTAAGAAGATTCCTGTAATTAAACAACTCGGTGAGGACAGTGACCAAGCTGTGTGGGGCTGTGCCTGTCCCTGCCCACACTTTGTCACACCGAGCTCTGGCTCTCATCCAGACCAGACAGTCATTGCGCAAAGGGATGGCAGCAGTGATGGCCCTGTCTGTGGCTGTGTCCCTCTGCTACTCAGCTACTGCTAAGAGTTCAACCCCTACTGCAAGCCAATTTGGTGTCAGCCAACCCTCAGCTATAGGGCTACGTGTAATAACGTAGGACCATATGAATGACAGCACAGGGCCAGACCAAGGCCAGGAGATCCCCATGCCCTGTCCCAGTTGTGGCCAGTAATATGTGTTCTTAGAGGAAGTCACGAAGGCTGCTGTACGACACTTTCCCAATATTGCCCCATGCTGCAGCAATCTGTACATCAGGGACATCCTAAGCTCGAGGTGGACTCGATGTCTTTTGGGTTGGTTGGGATTTGTTTGTTTGTGTTCTTCTAAATAAAAATGGTGCATCCTTTTGTTCTCTAGGTTTATTTAACCAATTTTTAACCATCTAAAGTTTCGGCATCCGCAAGGTCCTATAGCAAGGAATTTACCAACAGTTTACATGGGAGTATAGGTATTGCATGTTTTGGCTTGTTTTGCAAGATCCATGTGATCATTTCATTTGATGCCTCCTAGGTTCATGTAAACAAAGACAGAGGAAAAGCAGGCCGTGTTAAATTTCCATGGCACTTGCAGAACTGCAGAATTCCTTTATAGCCCCTCTACACCCACCACTCCTACACGTACCTCCCGTTTATCCCTTTTGCAGAGTTAAAAAGTCCTAGCCTACTTAACCTTTGCTCACACAGAAGCTTACCGCACTTCTGGTTACCCTTGTCGCACCTATCTATACCTTCTTTCCTCAGAATGGTAAAGCTGCCAGACCAGAACTGTTAAGCAGTGCTCATTATATGGGAGCATCATTTATCAACACCAGTTTTGTCTGCTATTTTCTCACTCTTTCTGCTTCCTTCAAGCAGGTGAGAAGAGTTCAAGTGGTTTAAATGATTGCGTTCATGTCTCTCAAATACTCATTGCTACTGAAGTCTAAAAGCATGTATTTTAGATGAGATCCCAAATTACACTTCTTTCTCCTTACTAGAGGAATCATTAGGAAACCAACCAATGAGTGAACTTATATAATTTATATCTTTTTTACTTAAAGTCCAGGTGCTGGATTGCAGTGAAGTACCTGTAAGTGTGCTGCACTCACTGCAGGCACTAATGCTGTTTATCTGTTCTTTGCAGGCTGCGCCGTACTCAAGGTGACTCTCACAGATACCTATATGCATAAATATTACACTAACCACTATACCTCAAGATATACATAATGCATTACTTAGTCAAAGCAGCAGCATGCGGCAATGTATTACACAAGTTACTGACATCGAAAGAGGCTCGGGGCTCTTACCAGCACTGAGAATGCTTAGCTGGGGTGTGCTCCTGACAGTGAGCATCACTCAGCTTCTCGCAGAAGAGGGCTTAGGTGCTTACCCCAGAAATTGGAACGTCTTTCTTCACAAAATATATCAGCCATAGAGTTTCTCTATGTTCCCATGACGTGATTCAATATTTGAAGAAAAAGGCTTGATGCTGCTCACAATGAGGGCCAATGAATATTTTGCCACTGGATTCACAGAAGATAGAGCGCTATTTCTTGTACTTTTCTCTAAAGAGTAAATCAAACCAATGTTGTTAATGAAATACACATAATCCATTTTCCACAGCTCTTACGGTGCACTATTAGACGTTTAGCCATAGATCACTCACCGTGTAAGGTACTTGGGAGGGATCTGCAGCTACAGCTGGTCTGCAGTGCTGTGCCCTGGTTTGCTCTCCGAAACTCTCAGCCCAAGGCTGTATGTCTCTCAGTGCCCCTCCACTGCCAGCCTGGTGCCATGTCAGGCTTTGGAGGGTATCTCTGGCTGGGGATTTTAACTGCTTCTGTTCTTCCAGCTTTCCCAGTTCTTCCTTTTTGCCAGTACTGTGTGGTGACCAGAGATCACCCAGTATGTGCAAAAAAAAAAAAAAAA
>VZTL01075077.1:58327-72671 GCA_013400535.1 Scopus umbretta
AAAAAAAAAAAAACAAACCAACAACAACCCACAACCTTACAGCTAGACACACTCTTTTCCTTTCAAACACAGCAAAACTACGTGGATTTTCTTCTGAGAGAAGATAATGGCCATTACTGTTGAAAAATATTTTCTAATTTTCCAGATTTTGGGTCTACCAAAATTAATCAGGAAAGGGGGACTACTCTCCCTCTTTTTTTAGCCCACCTTTGTGCATTGTGCACAAGGCCTTCTCACCTTTTCAGCAAAGTTGCTGAACTTAAAGAAAATGTGGCTGCTACTGCCCTCTTGGTAAAGCTGGCATTTTGGAATAAAAGCAGCTTAGTATTGCCTTTAATCACAAAGCAATTAAGTGTCTCAAAGTTTGTAGTAAGAAAATTCTGTCACTCAAGTTTTTTGTCTGAAATTTTAAAGCAATGTCATCTGTTAGAAAATGACATGAAAAGAGTGACTCTTTCCAGCTTCTCCAAGCATGTAGTTAGAAGCAATCACCATTTGCATTTCAGAAACTCTCAGGTTCTCTACCTCTTTCCATCACTGTTTTGTTAAATGTCATTCCTCACTAGCTGTCAAGCACTTTGCATTTTTTGAAAACCAGGCAAATCATGAAGGAGCCTTAACAAGGTCCTCAGGACATAACTGTCAGTCTCTCTTTTTGGGTTTGTTTTTTTGTTGTTGTGTGTTTTTTTTTTTTCCTTCTTCTTAAAACAGGGGCTGTTTTCATTCACTGTGTTTTCAATGTAGGTTTTTGTTGTTTTCTCAGCTACAGCTGGAAAAATCCCAAACTTACCTGAATTCCAGGGTAAAATGTGTTTAAAGTGTCTCAGCACCATATACTACAAATCTTTAGAAGATGAGAAGGTGACAGTGTGAGATGTGTTGAAAAAAAGTTTATGTGCTTGAATCACAGAAACATATCTGGAAAATCCCAAATTTAGGAAAAACTGTATCTGAATTTTCCATTTAGCTTCCAAGTCATTAAAAACAAAACAAAAACCAACAACAACAAAAAAACCTACCCAAAAAAACCCACTAAAAATTCAAAGTTGCAGGTGCTAATCATCCCAAACATAAGGAAAGTTTGCCAGCTGGACCAACCTTCAAGATAAACTGTGAGCACATGGGCAGTATCTTTCCTCATAATTTTGTTGGATTTTGATTGAAGACATTTCTTAGATCACAGCTAAAGGAAAGAAACATCAAGAAGGCAGATAACTTCATGGCACAGAAAGGACCACTTTGACCCCCACTGTGTGGACAGAGCTACGCACAAGGTGACTGCTGGGCTGACAGCATTGCTGAAGAAACTGCCTTTTGTCTCCCTTGGAAGAAAGTTCTCCTTAACAACATACTTAAACCACTAAAGGAAAGAAAGTACAAGATCTAAAATCACTTCGAGAACAATTTTCAGAAACTGCTTCTGTCTTTGCAACTCATACAATATGAGTATTAATGAGCATAAATGTATTTATGTACTTTTTGCCGCAAATCAGTAACTCCTGGGCATAACCCATATAAGTCTGTAACTACCTTCCCATGGAGAACATCCAGCATATTTAAGGGTACTTCTACACCTAATAAACACCAGCAATATAATTATGCTCATGATTTAGTAGGCATGCGAAAGCGCAGGTAGGAAAATTGGTGAATACATACTAACAATGCCTAAAGATCCTGAAAAAAAACCCCAACAAACAGTAGTTGCATTGCACTGGAAAATGGATCACGATAGCAACAGTTTTCCTTCAAAGAAAATAGAATAAATTTTAAGTGATAATGTAGCAGTATATTTTGCTCTGATGTGCATCTCCTTGCCCCATTAACGTGGATGTTTCACTAGAAGAACAGAACTCACAGTCCTTAGAAATGTATAACAGGGAAATGTTGCTCGCACTAAAAAAAAAATGTATTATAGTAATGACAAACTGTACCTATATTATTTTATTAATTGCTGTTTAATGTCCAACAGAATGCAGTTCTGAAACTGATAGATTACTGAATTGTTATCTCCCTCAATTTCTGTTCAATAGATTAAAAAACACCACTCTGCTATAGACATCATTATAGGTATGGGGAAGGCATTTGATTTATAACGTTTCTAAATAGATGGCACTGTGATGAATTACCACTTCAGAAGATTAGTAGATTATTGGGTTGTGGGCTCTCTTTCCTATTTATTCGCTTTTAAAGCTGTGATTCCAAGAAGAAAATCCTTGTAGATGTTGCCGCTTTTACAAGAAAGGTGATGCGTGGTGATAATGAAAATCATGGTTATCTGTCAGCATGGGCAAGGAAGTAGTACCTCGGTCAGCCTCCACGAAGCCTTGCAAGGAAGCAGTGCCTGCCTCTCGGTACAAAGTTTCGATTCCCTTGAGTAGGGGTACCAGGGCAGTCCTTGACCTGAGCCAACACGACGTATTTTTGGCAAGGGGGGGAATTAGATTTTAAAACGAGGCTGATGCAAGGAGAGGAGGAAAAAGAGGTGACCGGGAGATGCGTGTTGGTTAACATTCATTTTCAAAAATCCATTAAAGAAGTTTGCATGTACGTGCTGAAATGTGTGGGCATGTTTTTGTGTGTGTAGGTCTGGGTAGGTGCATATTGAGAGGAAATAGGCAGAAAGGACCTCAACCATCAGTTTGGGAAGTTCATCTTTAGAAACCTCATCCATTCCTAAAGTTTGTGCAAATATATTCAGTAACAGAGATTTCAAAGCTTCCTAAAGCAGTCATTCCAGTGCTCATGTGCATAAATATGTGCTAACACACGTACAAATATCTTCAAGTTTGCTGGAAAAAGATATTTTAAACAAATCTAGAACTTGTTATTTCAAACTGTTCTATTAAAACATTAATAAATTAAAAGAATGAATTCCATTTTTCAAGCTGGCAGTATTCTTTTGAAATGAATTTTTAATATCTATAATGGCATGTTTTCCTATGGATTAATAAAACCATAACCAAGGGGAACCATTACTACCAACAGGAGTCCTGTGAATCGGACAGCTAATTAATATCAGATCACTCTTCTCTTGATTACAGTTTTTTTGAAATGTGAAGATATCCATAATTGAATGCCATGCAGAATATTATGCAAAGCATCGCACTTTTTTACAAGATCAGCAGGAGCTGAGTGCCATCAGAAAAGATGTGACAGTACAGAGTTTGAGAAGCTATAATGTTTACCCGTCGAAAGTCTACAAATGCAAATCACAGTAGGACTCAAAATGGAGCCCTGGGGGAATGAGAGAATAACTGAAGCCCAGCTGGAATGAAAAATCCTCCAGAGCAACAAATTCAATATGCCAGGCTAAAAAAAAATGAGATCCGAATTGAATAAAGCCTTGCAAGCAGATTGGCAAACACAGCAGCAAAAGTTACGCTCAGCAATGAAAACCAAAATAAAAAGGGGTGTTACCATAATGAAAATGGAGACCTGAAACAACATTAATCTAATAGCCTTCTCACAAATTAAAACTAGGACACTGTCATCTTCAAAAACACGCATGTTAACAAATACTTCAGTCTCCTGTTGTCCATGTAGAACTAAGCTTCCTATGCATCTTCTTAATGAAATACGTGTAATATCCACTTACCAATCAGTTTCCAATTAAAATACTGTTTCCAAATAATATGAACCTGCTAACTGAATTTCCAAGCGAGCCCTTGACATAATACTTTATGAGCAGTTCTGCCATCCATCAGTTACTTTGCTGTCAGGTCTAGGGATGTGCTGAGCAGATGGCCGTGGATGCCGCTTGAATTCAGGCTGCCAGTTTCTCTGCAAGCAGAGACAGACAGGAATGAACATTTCCATATAGAGAGCACTTAAAATTAACCCACAAGATGTCACTGTTGCTCCAGAGAAATGTAGCAGTTGGGGGATTTTTCTGGGCATAAACTGAGATTGGGAGTGGTCCCCCCCAGACCAGTCACACTACCTTTTGCTATGGAAGTGATCCCTTGCTGCTGCACTGACAGGGGTTTCAAAGAACAGGAAATACCATTAGTAGAAACCTGTTTTCTCTCATCAGGCACCTTGTAACACTGGCTGTATCTCTGCTGTATCAGGATGGAGATGGCGGCTTAAGTATCTGTACATCAGAGGGCATCCCTATAAAGGGGTGTCACTGCTGTGTGGCTGACAGAATCAGACCTAGGTTTGATATGACTGGAAAGAAACCCAATTTCTGGCCCGTTGCTATCCTAGCTGGTATTTCTTTGAGTAAGTACTTCACAGAGCTAATGCAAAGAGAATTACAACCCACACAAAAATCGTTGGGTTTTAGGCCATGTGCTACAACAGCACTCCTGGGTTCATTCTAAGTCCCAAGATCAAGACAAAACCACAGAATAAATGGACAATGTTATGTATGGCAGAGCAGTTCTCAGTATGCCCACTTAACTTTTACTCTATTTTCATCTGAATGTATTAAAAAACTCTTCAGAACCGTGTCAGTGCCTGTGTCCAGATATATGTGCCTTTACGGGGCACATGAGACTTCCACCAAATAAATTACGTGATCTGTTCTGGGCTAAGGAGTCCCTGCAGCTTATTCATACAATGCCAATGAATCACTGCTGTGTCGTGCGGGGAGCTGTACGGCACAGACTATCAGGACCTCATTTACTTAGTGTGGCCGTGATAATAAAGTTGCCCCGCTGATCGCTGCCAAGTGTCCCAGTCACATATCAAGCCAGCTCTGGGCAAGATGGCAATTCTGTTTTCTTACAGCAGGCTACAGCCAACATCAATCGTCCTCCGCGCCTGCGGAGGCGGCCTGAGGCTGTAAGCGTCGTGTCTCAGCCAGCACCTTGAGCATCTCTGCCATGCTACAGGCAGGCAAGGGAAAGGAGGAGAAAACACCTGGCGGCTGTCGGTCCGGAATTGCAGGTGCAGCCAGCGTGCAAGTGCGTGAACGGAGATGAAACGGAGCTAATGGAGGAGTTATGTTTGGAGGAGAATGGTTTGCCCCAACAGATGAATTAGTGCTTGCCCAGTATCTGGCTCCAGCTCTCTGAGCTGTTAGTAGTCTTAGACCTTCCCAGTGGTAGAGACAGAAGTACTGTTCAGAAAAAGGGACTGTTTCCTTTGCTGAGTTGGAAAATATAGCCTCTGCGTTGTCCGACTACTCACTCGGAGCAGCCTCACTTATTTCAATCCGACTGCACCTGGGGTGTGCGAGGGGTGACACCAAGCCCATTTTTACCTTGGTCCTGGTACGTGGCAATTTCCTACGCTCTTATGACACATTGAAATGGCCATCACAGCCCACCTCCACGATATTGCCTGGTGGAATAGCAAGGTGGGTTTGGTTTTAAAGAAGCAAATTACTTCTTAAAAGGGAAAACAAGCCAGTCACAGACTGCAGCAGGGGCTTGAGAGAGATAAGAGTAGATGGGGTATGTCTTCAGAAGGCGGTGCCAAAATCACCACCGTGGTGAACATGTGTGTTCCTTCCTCACAAGAATCAAACCCACCCTTGGCTGGGTGCCTCTGGCAGAGTGGAATGAAAGGGGAGTCTCATTTTTTACCAAATGGCTTCTCTAGGGAGGTGTCACTGCTAAACCAAAACCAGGACCTTCCAACAGGAGGAGAAACTTTCTCTGGCCGTAGCCTTACAGGACTTCTTCACAAGTAAATACAGCTTTGGACAGACATCTGCCCTCTGAACTACATAGCCACATACCTAGTACTAATTAATTTTACTTTAAAGACTAACTTTTTGCTCTGTATTTATCAGCACTTCCTATAAATATTCCTAATAATAGATTAGTATGGAAAATGGAGAAAAACTGGGTTACTCCATTTGAATATGTTAGATTATCTTTTCTGTAAACAAAAGACTCACTAAATAGTGAGCTTTCCCGAAGATCAACCTGCTATATTAAGAAACACAAAAACTACTCAACAGCTCCCTCAAAGCCATGGTCGCATTATCTTCCACTTTTCTAAAAGAACGCGAATGACCCATGAATTGCTTTTCTCCTGTTCGTTATCCAGGGGAGGTCTTTACCCATCACATCACAGAATCATTTCATAATATTTCAGAGTTCATTTTCTCCCAGGTGCTCTCCACTGTGCTTGATATTAATTATTTCTGATAGTTAACATTTACTGAAAGGTACTGTAACAACCCTCCAAGTCACAGGGAAAGGAACTAATACCTCAGGTAAACAAAAAGGGCTTTTCCCTATGGAAAAACAGCTATGCAAGATGTGAAACACCAATTTCAGAGTGAGCTGACTGCTCCACGTTAGCACTGACCCAGAGAGGACTGCATGTGGGTATCTGAAAGAAGCACAAGCCATCACCACCCTCACAGGTGGGCTGAGATCTGACACAGGAAGACAGAGCAAAGCAAGCAGATGCCCACTCTGAGTAACTGCCTCCTCGTATAACCCTCCAGGTGTTAAAGAGATCATAAATCTGAATAGAAATATTTCTATTATGTCCAACTTGTAGCAATGTAGCTGAGAAACATCTCAGTGTCAGGCTTTCCTTAACCACAGTGACAGTCCCCTTGTACAAGTGAATAAAAACCAAGATATTGCATGGCTCTCTTATTTTCTCAAAATCTCGTACATTTACTCACTCTTTCATCACAACTTTTTCCAGCCCCCCTTACATGCCTTGTATTTATGTCTGTTGGGATTTCTTGCTTTAGGATATCTGAGAGGGACTTGGACAGGAAAAAGGCTCTACTCTTGCTTCTGTGAGTTTAAGAATGACTATTCTAAATCACAGCAAAATCTATCCAGGATACAGTCTTTGACAATAGATAATAGTGAAGTGTAGGGACTTAGACCAAACATACAGTCATACTTCTGTTCTGTGCTCCCCCAGTTTGTAGCAGCGTGCAGCTGAAAGATTTCATAAAACAAAGATATGATCTTTGAATTTAGGAAATGAGGAAAGGGATATTTCCTTCATGTATTTGATCTCTTTTTCACCCTTATGAAAAACGTGTGGCATCTGCAACTCTTTTGTGACATCAATTTCCAGCTTAACTGCATGTCATGTGAAGAAGTCATCCTTAGCTTATCCTTCCTCTAAAAGGACAGGAACCTAGACTCCTCCACCCTGGGGACCGTCCAGTTCTTGCTTTTGCTCAGGAGCTTATAGACCATAGAGGGAAACAAATTGGACATGGGGTTCCTACTTCAGCTGTAGCAAGAGGGAAAAGCAAGAGCACAAGTGACACCAGGTTCCTGATCCCAGGCATTCAGCAGGGACAGGAGCATGTCTAAGAGTCCAAGATGGGGGAGAGGAGATGAAGAGAATGGGTAAACCCTCCAAATTATCATGTCATTTGTCACTTCTTCTATTCAATTAGTGGTAGACAAAATCAGCCAAAGTTAATCATTCTAGTGGTACAGGAAAAAAGAGCGATAGACTTCTGTTTATAAGCTGAGCTAGTAAAAGGTTTGCTGTGCCAATTTTAAAGTTTATTATGATGTGATTTTTAGGTTGTTACTAATGACCTACAACATCTTCGCACGAGTGCATATATTATTGATAGTGCAGGCAGACTTTAAGCCCAGGTATGAAATGGGTAATTGATGAGTAAGTACGTACTAAGGTATAAATTCACAATTTATCCTGGATTAAGCATCACGAACTAACTCAGAACAATACATGGAGATGTTTCTTAAAGAGATAACTCTCTTTGAATTTGGTTCACTGCACTTTCCTGAACTGAAAAACACACTTCCTTGTCATCCTGCCAATATTTACCAATATTTCAGTACCTGAAAAATAAGTAACCTAAACTTAAGTAACTTCAACCTACCTACTTACTTTTACAATGGTATTGTGAAATGGATATATTCTCTTGGTGATAAGATAGCATAAGCCAAAGCTGGTAATTCTCATGATACAGGGCAGAAAAAAGCAACAGACTACTGTTTATAAACAATAAATTACTGTGAAATGGGTAGCCTATTAGTGGCTCATCATATAACCTGTCCTGAAATTCCTATAGTCAACGTGGTTTTGTTCAGCTTTGTCCCTTGCTGTCTGAAAGGTGCAGAGAAAACACTTGATTTGTGGCCCATCAAAATGTGAGTGGAGATTAACGTAATAGGAGAATATTAAGCTCTTGCCGTCTGCTATTAATCAACTTGCTTTGATCAGAGGTATGAACTAAAATTGGTATACAAGTTTTCCCACCATTTATAATGCTTTACGTTCTATTCTAATATTCGTAACAAAACCAAATATACTGAAGAGCAAAACAACAACAACAACAAGTCACATCAGCGGGCTGTTTCCGATTAGCTCGTACCACATGATGAGAAATTGCTCTTTCCTTTGTCTCCAGCAGTCCCATCTATGGCGGTAGGTTCCATTCAGAGGGGCCAAGTACCACAGTTTTACCTTTTGCCGTTGATGTGTGATTGAGGTACCATTTTAGGCTCCTTGAGGGATTGCTACCCCTAGAATGAATGCAGCAAACCACACAATTCAGAGACACAGTCTCCGAAAGGCACTTTATACCCTATTGAGCGTGAGGACCAGCAACTCACACGCATGTGCACTGCCACAAACACCACCGTGCCCCAACAAAACTGAAAACTGGGAGATGGTGTGGGGCGGAGAAGCAGGCTGGGACACATCAGTGACTCCAGAGTACGCAGGCTCTCCTTACATAGCTCAGTGCCGTGGGGCTCAAATATCAAAGTCGGGCATATTTATTTATTTTTCAAAATACTCAAACACTAGTATAATTTTTATGTGAAATTTTCTTGTCATTCACTGCAGGCAGCAAGGGGTCTCTTATTTGAGTCTAATAAAGCAAGTCCCTGCTGTTTTGTGGTATGCTTTATGCTTTTCTACGAATCAAACCATGTGCTATTGTATTCTGTTTGATTTGCTTTCTGGACCCAAGCAGTATTTGGTGGAATGGTATTTATTTTGCTTTAAACAGGAAGCAACCACAGTTCAGAAATGAAAGTATCCCAGATTATTCACAAATTATTCTCGAAGTGTCAATACAAAAGAAGTCAATAATCAATTAAACCAACATTATTATTCCAAATTCCTTATACCCGATATGCACAAAGACATTACAAATCAGCAATACAAAATACTGACCGTCAGCGGGTACTAATGACTCCCAGTTATTTTCTCTGCCTTAAACATCCACTGTAAAAGTGGATATTCTGAAGAACAAACAATTGTAATTTCAATTCAGTGATACTTGAAAGATACCTAAGATTATCCAGCTGAGAGTGAACTTTTGTTCTCCTTAAAGTAATAGTGCCACATGAGGTCAAAGCTGTTGTCAAATGCACAATTCACAGTGACTTCAATACTTGTAATTTCTGATAGGGTCACTGAACTCACAGCCAAATAGGCCGGGAGTTACACTGGGCTTAATTTAGCTTACAGCGTTCAGAATAATGCCAGTTTTGAGCACGAGAGACATGTGCACATTATTTTTCAGCTAACTTGGGGTTAATTTCAATAAAAGAGGATCCACCTCTCAGAGGCTTTTGCAGCAAGGTGGAAGTGAGGTTTAAGCAGCCCAGGAGATGTGTGACCAACTTCACGTAACACTCAACCCCGAATTAATGAGCTGTGTTAAAAGTCATGTCTTATTAATTCATAGAGAATTGCACGTCTCTATAGGAAACCCCAGCTATACTACATGGATAATGCTGTTTAGGACCATGGCAGTGCCTGGAAAGAGCATGAGGAGGAAGAGGAGGAGAAAGGAGCACCTCTGAGCAAGGGGAACACTGTGCTTCTGTTCACGTGGACCAAGGAAACCACACTGCTTTTGAATCCTGCAGATGGATCTGTGACGTGCATTTAATACTACAGGGAGAGTTGTTATAGACAACTGACTAATTAACCTTTTGTGTTTTTTTTTTTCCCCCTGGCAGTTTTGAAAAATTTAGGTTTAGACTTAAATTTAAGGCAGCGTGCAGTCTCAGCCTGGTATTAGAGCTTGTTTTCTGCTAACTCAAAAACCACACTGATATTAGGTCACTAGATTGCAGCTGAGACACTGAATATCCGTATTTTCTACTTGATACCATGATTGTCATAAAAGGTTGTCAAGGGAATTACGTGTTTTTTCTTGTGTTTTCCATAAAGATATATGTGACCAGGTATTTATTCACCTCCTTGATTTGAGCTGGCCCAGCAGAGATCTTGCACGTATATCTAACCTTGAATTGTGTTTAAATTTGGGCTACTTGCATAAACCTAAACCCAGCTTATGTGTCAGGAAAGTCAAAATTCAGCAGAATGTCAGCTTTAATCTCAAACTGAGAAAGCAAGGACCATATCTTTCATCTAACTACTATTTTGAAGTTTCAGCACTTGCTAAGTATTTTACTTGGGATGCTCCTAAACAATCTGAAGCCCCAAATAACACTATTACCAGGGCAATAAAATGGAATTTTTGTAGATTGTTTAGGATCCCCAGAGAATACATGGTGGGGGGAAAGGGGTGAAGCCTGGTGAATTGAAATATAAAGTGAAATTGGAATTGAGGCAGTTAGGGAACATTGCTGAGCTGAATGGCAGTTCAAAGAACTCTCACTAAGTGATATATAAAAACTTCAATACAGTTTTATTTTAGGCTTGGCTGCACAAAGAAGTAAGTGCTAATAAACTGAATCATCAAAAATAAATTGTTTCAATGTTCATTTCTTTTGAATTAATATCTGTAAGCTCAGTTCCATCACATTCATTTAAGCTTGTGTTCTGATGTTATACATGACAACATATTCTGAGGAACTGTATTCTGTTTGCAGAATTGGGCTACTTGTTTTTCTACAATGAACATTTTTTTTTCCCCAAGACGGTAGTTCTCTACAATGGTGGTTTTTAATTAGGGACAATTCTTTATGTACAAAAGAGTGTACAGTGTTCAGTATTAAAGCTGCAGGGGGAAATTTTGAAAGGACACTAAGGAATCTAGACACATAATGCCACTAGCTGAAATACTGAACAACATTGCTGAATTCCTTTATAAAAAGAACCAAAATTTACTGGCTAATGTTACTTACACTTTGGTAACTGGTAGAGGATACAACTAAGGCAAGCCCTGTTTACCTACCCTCTTACAGCAGAAGAAAAGATGACCACCACAAACTGTAAGATATTTTGCATCATCTGGGTGTACGATCTGGAGGCCAGAGTTATTACTGCTATCATTAGATGAGACTGGGATGAATGCACCTCCCTCCTCCTCTGTTTCTTTCATGGCACTGTGCAGTCAGCAAACTGGGCAAGGGCTGTCCCAAAAGATGTACGGGCTCTGGTTTGAACCCCCTGCACCCAGCCCTCTGTGCCAGCTGGCCCCACATAACACACCTTCAAAAAAAAAAAAAAAAAACAAACCTGGAGGAGTTCAGAAATGGCAAAACCATTTTGGCTTTCTGGCTCCACCTGCTTCAGCTCACTAAATCTACACTACAGTTGCAGATCATGAAAGTTATTAAAGCAGTAAGTTTTTTGTTTGTCAAGGACAGCTATAAGCATCTTTTTGTTAGAATTTCATAGCAGGTTAAACAAGTGACAGCTATTGCAAATGCTTTTTTAGAACTAAACCAAACCAAAACAACCAAAAAAAAATCAAGATTTTACAATAGTTTTACCAGAAAGAAAAAAACTGAGTTCTTTCATCTCTCGTGTAAAAGAAATAAAATGTTCAAGTACTGTCTCCAGATTAAAACTTGCTATTTCTACTCAGACTGGAAAAGTATTAGTGATCCAAACAACATGACTGGGCTTTTCCTGGCTACATATTTTAATCTAATGGAAGATGGTATCTCTCTTCACAAACCCTACCTCTTTACAGCCTCGCACCATCACACATGTAACAGTATCCTCACTAATTACTCTACACAAAGCATCCTTTGGAGTGAGAAGAAGGTTCTTGAAATTACCAGTTTCTGAAGTCAGTGGCAATAGAGCCTTTGGACAGTAGTATTGTTTTCTAAATACAACTGATGATTTTTCAGTGATAATAGATGACATAGTTCCATCATATTTCATAGAGACTGATCAGATGGTAATTTTGCCTGTCCTAGCATACCAAACTTCCACCAGCAAGGACATAATTTAAATTTCAGAAAGCCTCCATAGTGCTATAGTTACTTCTCTGCCCAGGTCTGAATTGCACTCAAGAGCCCATCTCCTTCTCATTTCCATGCTATGTGGTACAGGACATTTAATGACCGCATGCAAGGTCTAATTCTGATTGCTTCTCTTTGGAAGGATAGAGGCATCTACACAAAGTTTATTGAAGTTTCAGGTAGTTAGTGATGTCAAGAGACAATATGGTAAACCCTGAAGACAGTGGTCTAAAGGCTAGTATGTTGCCCATCTAACCCCATCAGTGAGATCCAAGCATGCCTGCGTCTGAGACTGTTGATTAGGAAAATAAACTGCACACATATGCATAAATGGTCCACTGTGGCAGTACAATATTAGACTTGGCTGCACTGGAACAAAGTGCCTTCATTACCTTTCTATGATAAATATCTCCCTTGCACTGCTGCAATTATCAACGGGCTTGATTAAAGGATTGATTTGAATGCAAACAGCATAATTGACCCAGGAGAAAAGATGAATGGATATGGCTGACGCAGCCTTTAAATAAGCGTGTTACAAATAGATGGTAGCATAGGGAAATGTCACCAGTCACAATTTATTATTTTGCCATTCTCCTTCAAATGAAAAAAGGAGATTTCCTTCTGTTGCATACAGCGTATATACAATTTTCCAGCATATGATGCCTTTTCAGATAGTCTTCAAAAGTTTTAAATGGGTCATTTTATTTAGCACATCCATAAAGTCATGATATAGAGGAGTTGGGACATAAAAAAAAAAAAAATTAATGAACATTCAGCCAGAAGCCCTTTTGTAAACAACAATAAACAAGAAGATTATTGGAATAATACTTCAGCTTGTTGTCACTTTCTACTGAGGGGTAAAAAATGAAAAAAAGAGCCAGAACTTTTTGAACTACTGAGATCTGATTTCTGAAGCATTCAAAGGGTATTAAACTTTCCACAGAGTGTAGCTATCAAATGTTTGGGACACCTATCCTTTATTTACTACAGTTTCATCCCTGTATGGACTTAAATTAGTAGCAGTTAGCATTTTTTTTGTGCTTTTCATCTACAAATTGCCCTATGCATAACACCTAACACGTTTTCTCAAACCTTTGTGAGACAGGTGAGGTTGTGTTTTTGTTTTTTTTTTTAATTACACCCCATCTTCAAAATGGAGAAACTCAAAAGCGAGGCAAAGACTTATGACAGTTAAGCTCAATGGGTCAAAGCAGTTTCAGACTTGGGTATAGCTGGACCCATTGATGGACAAAGTAGAGAAAACCTTGTCCTCCAGACCCTTGCCATGAAGCACCTCCCTCAGTTCTCACACTGAAGTTTCTTGAGACTGGCCTGTCCTGAGGTCCACGCTTCAATTTAAGTTCACATTATTTCCCTGCCTCAATGTACCCGACAGGGCTGTGTTTCGCAAGAAGGCCTCTTAGAGTCTGCTTTGAAGTCATACCAGAAATCAAGTTGTTCATCTGGACACCTGCTCCTCTTATGGGCAAAGGGAGGGATGGACCCAGGAGCGTGGGAAACTACACTCAGCGTGAAAAGGAGGGAACTGGCTGCAGAACATGGAAATTTCAAAAACAAATTTCAGAAGAGTATCCATGGAAGTGGTTTTCAGCTAAATCGCATAAACATCATGTGGTCAGCCTAGAGGTATATAACGTCTTGACCTATTTACTTTCACACATTGGAAAGCCTGGGACTTGGAAATGAGTTCCTTCTTGTCATTTGGCAACTTTAACTAGCTTTTGCAACATTGCTAATATTTTGAAGACTTCTCATATTTGTCCACAAATATTCATTCTTATGTAGCTGAATGGAGGCATAGTCTCAAGAATAAAAATTGCATCAAGAAGTACACAGTAAAGACAGCTAATAAACAAAGGAAAATATAGCATCTCTTGGTTTTGTTTATGAGTATGCCTTGCAAAGGCTAGTCCCTAACCTATTCTTCTAAGTAAACTAAATGATGAATTTGGTTAATGTACAGAAAAGTAACTAAGCTAATACAGTTACTGAAATAACAACATCTATCTTGCATCCTAAAATTCTTGATGATGGATGAGTGACACTCTCTGAAAAGTAAGTAGATTAATAGCATTGCTTTCATCTGTCCTGGAGCACTAGGGGAGTCTGCTCATTTCCAGTACGTGTTAATCTACTCTTCAAGGTAATATTGCATACATTTGCATTGTTCTCATCTCAAACACAAATAACTCCTAAAACCACAACGAAAACTGCCCCCACTCCTCCCC